>QXTE01000272.1:1180983-1198944 GCA_003942145.1 Platysternon megacephalum | reverse complement strand
CCCCATCATATTGTATGTATAGTTGGGGTTATTTTTTCCAATGTGCATTACTTTACATTTATCCACATTAAATTTCATTTGCCATTTTGTTGCCCAATCACTTAGTTTTGTGAGATCTTTTTGAAGTTCTTCACAGTCTGCTTTGGTCTTAACTATCTTGAGCAGTTTAGTATCATCTGCAAACTTTGCTACCTCACTGTTTACCCCTTTCTCCAGATCATTTATGAATAAGTTGAATAGGATTGGTCCTAGGACTGACCCTTGGGGAACACCACTAGTTACCCCTCTCCATTCTGAAAATTTACCATTTATTCCTACCCTTTGTTCCCTGTCTTTTAACCAGTTCTCAATCCATGAAAGGATCTTCCCTCTTGTCCCATGACAACTTAATTTACATAAGAGCCTTTGGGGAGGGACGTTGTCAAAGGCTTTCTGGAAATCTAAGTACACTATGTCCACTGTATCCCCCTTGTCCACATGTTTGTTGACCCCTTCAAAGAACTCTAATAGATTAGTAAGACATGATTGCCTTTACAGAAACCATGTTGACTTTTGCCCAAGTTATGTTCTTCTATGCGTCTGACAATTTTATTCTTTACTATTGTTTCAACTAATTTGCCCTGTACTGAGGTTAGACTTACCGGTCTGTAATTGCTGGGATCACCTCTAGAGCCCTTTTTAAATATTGGCGTTACATTAGCTATCTTCCAGTCACTGGGTACAGAAGCCGATTTAAAGGACAGGTTACAAACCATAGTTAATAGTTCCGCAATTTCACATTTGAGTTCTTTCAGTTTCTTTGAGTTCTAACGTTACTTCTTAAAAATGTCACTCTTGTGAACTAATCTCATAGTTTTTCAGAAGGCCAAAAGGGAAGGTGGGTTTTTAATCTTGCCTTTTTTTTCACTCAGTCACTGGAGAGAAAATGATCATGTCACTGCAGGACAGTCTCTTGGTTGAATCAGGGCACTGGTAGTCAGGATACCTCAGTTTTGTTCTAAGCTCTTGGAGGCAATGCAGCATCCTGGTAAGATGGGGAATAGGAGGCAGGAGGCTGAATTAATTAATAATATTTGTATAAAGCTCTAAGATCCTCAGATGGCAGATGTTAAATAACTGCATTACCCAGCACAGCTACAATCTCATTGTGCAATTTACAAGCCCAATGCACGAATGCTCTGAAAGAATCAGTGACCTACTACTGTTATGAGATTACTTTCCAGACCCTGTAATCAGTCATTTGTCATTTTTTTTCAAAATGTCAATTGCCCAAAGAAATATGGTGGCTGTTGATGTAATATAGACGGGGCCTACTTCACTTACATTATAAAAACAGCCTGATTTCATAAGCAGGATGGAAGATGCAGAAAACGCAAGTGTAGTGGTGAGGAAGTTCTAAGGACAAGAAGAAATAAATTTCAATTCAGCGTAAGTCTGTGTATAGCAACAGCCATAAATAAGCGGCAAGCAGCTGATAAATACAGAGGGACATTGTTACCACACAAACAGTTCATAATGGAAACAGGATTTTTTAAAAATCCCATACCTACCTTTACGTAATAGTTGATAGCAATGAAAGTTAATAAGAATGCTCTGATCATGGAACTGCAACAAAATCTGCAATTAGGAAAATACAGGGCCAGAGTCTTTGCTCAGGCCAAGCCGTGCTCAGTGTAGGACCAAGAGTGGGTATGCAGATAGAGGCAGCTTTAAACTGCCTTTATTCTCCCTTGTCCTGCAGCTGACCCCATCCCTGGCTTAATTTAGACCAGGGGTAGGCAACCTGCGGCACGCGAGCTGATTTTCAGTGGCACTCACACTGTCCGGGTCCTGGCCACTGGTCCGGGGGTCTCTGCATTTTAATTTAATTTTAAATGAAGCTTCCTAAACATTTTAAAAACCTTATTTACTTTATGTACAACAATAGTTCAGTTATATATTATAGACTTATAGAAAGAGACCTTCTAAAAACATTAAAATGTATGACTGACACGCGAAACCTTAACTTAGAGTGAATAAATGAAGACTCGGCACACCGCTTCTGAAAGGTTGCCGACCCCTGATTTAGACCAACCTGCCCGTCTGCCCATGGCTCCAAGGGACTCCTGGATCAGCCAATGGCCAGGCACAGAGGGTGGCATAAGAACTGTCATAGTGGCTCATCACCACCAAAGGATCCCTCAACAAAGAATTCTCCTAGGGCGGTTAAAAATGGGTTTATGGACACTTTGAGTTCCCAGAACTGCAGAAAAGCAAGTCAGATTGCTCCCTTGATTCAGACTCACTGTGTGCAAGAGGAACACCCCATTGTGTTAAATAATCAATAGTCCCGAGTTTTAACATCTCCATCTTCCTAGGAAGGGCTTTAGACTGAACTATCATCCATACACTTTAGCATCTTCTTAACCTGAAGTATTGTACAGCAGTGGTTCTCAATCAGGGGTCCAGGGCCTCCTGGGGGGCCACAAGCAGGTTTCAGGGGATCCACCAAGCAGGACCAGTGTTAAACTCGCTGGGGCCCAGGGCAGACAGCCAAAGTCCCACTGCATGGGGCTGAAACCAGGGGCCCTGAACAACTTAGCTTCACAGTGTCCCCTGTGCCATGGGGCCCTGGGCACCAGCCCTGCTTGCTACCCCTTAATGCCAGCCCTGGCTTTTATATGCAGAAAACCAGTTATTGTGGCACAGGTGGGCTGTGGAGTTTTTATAGCATGTTTGGGGGCCCTCAGAAAGAAAAAGGTTGCAAACCCCTGTGTACAGTATCTGAGTGCACTGGTGGGGGGGAAGAGGGGTGCTTTATTTTTTTTTAAAATGTATTATAAACCAAGAGACTAGTCGATGGCAAAGTAATTTTTCTTCATTATAGTCCTTTATGCTTTTATTTCCTAAGTTTGCAATCAGACTCCAAAAGGGAGTTTTATTGCCAGCTCTCTGTGGCTAGTGGGAAGGTCAGCTCTCAGCTACAGGCCTGTCTCTGGGACAGAAATGACAGTGCAAAAAGACCTCAGCTTACAAATTCTTCTTCTTCCTCCATAGCCACACATCCCTGGAAGCTCCATTTCCACCTTATTGCCACCGAAGCTCCCACAATTCTTCCGGCTGAGATGAGGTGCCGTACATGGGTGTCTGTCTGCTGAGAGGTGAGTTGGTGGTGCCATTTGGCAGTCGTGGAATTAGGGGTCCTGCAGCTCTCTCCATCCACAGCTTGTGCTTAGTGGGTAATAGCTGCATATGCTTCCTGGGGAAAGCAATAGCAGGGGTAGACACACAAACATTATTCTCCCTCAAAAGAAGGATAACCTACTATTTCTGTATATCAGGTGGGGGCTCAGGATAGACTCTTCCTGGCCTTGCATTCCTCTCCATTCTAGTTGCTGAAACTAGAAAAATACTGTAGCCAACGTGTACAAGAATTCTAAATATCAGGCTCTTTTTGAAGATGAACATCTCCAGCAATAATGTCATCCACCTGAAGTGAAGGACAACAGGGCCTTGCCCTAGCTCTAGTCTAGGGCCTGGGTGTTTTGAGCTGTAGTTGAGGGGATCAGCATTCAGCAGCACCAAGGAGACCCCATGGGGGGTGAGGGTGGGAAGGAATACAGTGGGCCAGATTCTCAGCTGGCGTAAATTGGCATATATTCATTGACTTGAGTGGAGCAACAACAGTTTACGCCAGCTGAGGATCTGGCCCAGTTACATAAACTAGAGAGCAAAACAGGTCACACTAACGCTAATCTAAAGGCCACAGTCTGAAATGTCAGATGATAGTAAAGGACCCAGCAAAATGCTCTTCTGAGCCGGACAGAGAGCCTAAAAACTGGCGTGTCTTCCTCCTGCATTGTGAATTGCTGTGCAGACTCACGAGGAGATGTTACCCACTGTTCCAAGGAACTTACAGGTGCACTATGCAAGAGTCTACACACAGACCGGACACTGCTTTGAGCTGAGCTTTCCTCAGCTTTCAAGGACCCAGCATTTTTTACTTTCCTGAAATACAGCATTCTCCAGGCAAACGGGTTTAAATATCTTCAGATACAGCCAGGCTGGAGGGAAGATGAATGTTATTTAAATATCCTCAAATATGAAAGTAACTCAGCCAAAAACTGCTACAAGTTAAAGTTGCTAAGTTATATTCAGCCTTTAAAAATAATTTCATATATTATGTAGGCCTGGCTTCTAGGCCTAACTTGCTTCATTTCTTAGTGGGCATAATTGGGAAGATGAATGGAAGGTTAAGTTGTAAATAGGGGCTTGACAAACAGTATGCTGGAGTCCAGGATTTTTGTGCTAGCTAGACAAGAAGCAACAGCTTGATGCTAGGGACTATGGACAAGATAAACCTGGAATATAAAGATCAGGTTCCACATGAACAGCATATGGACAGAGCACACTGTATGGGATTGGTTCCTGCAAAGTAACCAATCCAATCCAAAAATATGTGGTGTAACGTACAGCAAATGCAATGTAACATATAAATGTATATAAAGGAAGAGGTTATCTGTGTAACTTTGGATGTGTGGAATGCCCTATACCCACCCCCTATGCTTGAGTCTGATCAACTCAGCGTAGCTTTGCTGTATGCCAAATAAGGAACCTGAGCAGGACCAGCGCAACCCATTAGGCGACCTAGGCGGTCGCCTAGGGCACTAACATTTGGGGGGCGCCGGCTGCCCCGGTCGTCGGTATTTCGGGGGCGGGACCTTCCGCCGCCTCTGTCGGGGGTGGCATTTCAGGGGCGGGACCTTCCGCCGCCTAGGGCGGCAAAAAAGCTGGCGGCGCTCCTGAACCTGAGAGACAAAATCCAGAGTCAACTGAATGTTTTGGAATGACGTGTTCTCCCAGTACTAGACAAGGTGTTTGGGATAAGCCAAATGGAAAAGGTCTCAGAGGAAATCCCAACATATTATATTTTAATTGAAATTATTCCTGAATAACCTTAACAGCAATCTGACTTTCCAGACTTTTGTTCAATTACTAACTATAACTTTATTTTACAGCTGTTCTTTGAGAAGGGAGAAAACCTTAAGGGGAAAACATTTTAATAAATTGTCAGTTTATCTTAAATGTATTCATCAATCACTAATGTGAATGTGGTTGAATGCTATGTTATAAGTAAGTAGTGACACAACAGTAAGTTCAGTGATTCTGTTTATAAGAAATAAAGAAATGTGAATGCTTAAAGTTCCATCTCCTTAGCTTTGCAACATAAATTATTTTTGCCACCAAGAAGTACATGAAGTACAGCAAGTCTTCATAAGCAAACACAGTTATATCATTTGTGGTAAAATTGCTGAAACAGATTTTTTTATTGTCGTGGTCAATAACCTGATAGCTAGCCTGTAACAAACACATTCATTGTAAAACATTTAATCATCAGCTTGTTGAAGATTAATCATAAACCTGGCCAAAATAAAAACATAACTTTTTAATCAATAAAACATGCAAATTCACTTCTTGTTGATTCATGAACTCATTCAAGATTAATTAGTTCATCACCAGACTGGGCCCAGTCCCGCAAATGGTCAGAAACACGGATTTTTTGTGTTGATCACTAGTTTAGGCCCTCCATTTGTAAGAAACTCTATAACAGGCTTTTGTTTTTTATTTTGAACCTGTGTTCTTCAAAACTAGCTTATGAACTAATAGGAAGGAGAAAGTACAGAGGAAGTTTCATGGCATAAGTTTAAGTATTTGTT
This sequence comes from Platysternon megacephalum, assembly GCA_003942145.1. NCBI lineage: Eukaryota > Metazoa > Chordata > Testudines > Platysternidae > Platysternon > Platysternon megacephalum. The sequence continues at coordinate 1,193,248 of QXTE01000272.1, read as the reverse complement.
GCCCAAAAAAGAAAGAGTTCTAATTCCAACATGTGTAATATAATGTAAATTAGGCCCTGATCCTCAGAACACTTGCACATGTGCTTAACTTTACTACCAGGAACAGTTCCTTGATTTGATGGCCTTAAACATTCCCCTTCCCCCTCAGATTCCAAAATCAGAGGGGCCCAGATCCCCAAAGGTATTTAGGCCCCTAACTTCTACTGGAATAGCTTTATGGGTCTGGACCTGGGTGTTTCTCTCGTAGGTGTTTTTGAAGTTTCACACCTGCTCTGCAGGCTCTATCCCTATGGAACTGGAATTGTGCCTTGACTGGAAGAGCTCACAGCTGCCATATCAGATAATAGGAGCTGAGTGCAATTTATTCTTTACAACTTTCCCCCCCATTTTAAAGACAGCCTTTTTTGAAACTCAAGACTTTTGCAAAGCTTTTGTTTTCAGCAAAACGTGTGTGTTCCTTTGTCAAAACCAGAAATGCTGACATCTGTTTCCCCCCCTTCTCCTGCCACTGAATGCAACAGAATTAATATCTAAGGTTTCGGGGGTTGTTAGTTTCACTTTCCCTTTTTCCCCCTTTGGCTACTTTGTAACTTTTCCAAAGCTGAGGGAGTTTTGAGCAGGTGAAGCGCAGTCAAGGGAACAAACTGGAGGAAATGACTCCTGGCCCCCAAGGGTGGGGAGGGGAGAAGGAGACGAAGGGGAAGCTGAGCTCCCAGCTCCCGGAGCAGAAGGGCAGAGCCGAGAGTTCGGGGTGAAATAGAGACGGGCAAGGGCAGATCCTAGGCAGGGCAAGAGGGGTTCGTCGCGGGGACGGGCTGAGCGCATCGCCCGGGGCTCTCTGTCCCCAGCCCGCGGGGCAGCCCCGCGCTCTCCCCATGGATGCTGCCAGCGGAGGCGGCTCCGGCCGCCGGGCATGGGGGCCCTGGCGGGGAGGCGTCTGGCGGCCCCGGCCCTCTGCCGTCCCCTCCGGGCGGGGCCTGCCTGCCCTCCGCCTCCTGCCGCTGCGGGCGGCGCGCCGCGCTCCGCCGGCCCCCGCTATGGCCGACAGCCCGGGCCCCGCTGGCGGGGGGCGGCCGCGCTGCCCCCGGGCCGCCCCCACGGTGGAGCCGGTTCTGTTCCTGGGCACCGTGGCGCTGAGCCTGCAGGCCCCGCTCTGCACCCAGTACCTGTGGGACCGGCTCGGGGCCGAGCTCGGCTACAACGGCTCCGCGGCCAGCGGCTCGCCCGGCTGCGGCAACGCGAGCGGCGCGGGGGACCCCCGGCAGCAGGTGGGCGAGGCGGGGCTGGGCGGGGGCCCGGGAGCGGGCGGGCCCCAGGGTGCTGGAACTAGGGGTGCTGGTTTGACGTGCCCGCCCCCCACCCCCCTGTGCCCAGCCAGGCACAGCTGGGAGGAAGCTGGGCCATGTTTTCGCAGCTCCGGCCCCTCCCTGCAAGAGGCGGTGTCTGCAGGCCCAGGGTCAGACCCCAGGGACATAGACCTGGATGGACAGACATTGTCAGGCCTCACCTACCTGTGTCTGTCCTTCTGTCTCAGGAAGTGGAGACCTTGGCCTCCCATTGGAACCTCTACATCAACCTGGCAGGCTTCTTTGTGGGTCTCTTCTCGGTGACGCTCTTTGGGCCATGGAGTGACAGCGTGGGCCGGCGTCCAGCGCTCATCCTGCCGGCCGTGGGCATGGCCTTGCAGGCTGCCATCTATCTTCTTGTCATGTACCTCAGGCTACATGTTGGCTACTTCCTGCTCGGGCGCATCCTGTGCGGCCTCATGGGGGACTACAACCTGATCCTGGCCAGCTGCTTTGCCTACGTGGCTGACATCAGCGACCAGCGTTCCCGTACGTTCCGCGTAGCCATCCTGGAGGCGTGCCTTGGCGTGGCAGGCATGCTGGCCAGCATCGTCGGAGGGCAGTGGCGCAAAGCTCAGGGCTACATCAATCCCTTCTGGCTCGTGTTTGCTGTCAGCCTTGCCACTGCCCTCTATGCTGCTCTTTGTCTCCAGGAATCGGTGAAGGAGAGGAAACCGGCCAAGCTGTTCACCCTCAGTCACTATGTGTCTGTGTACAGGCTGTATGCAGCCCCAGGGTGCCAGAGATCCAGGCAGAAGCTCGCTCTCTACTCGCTGACTTTCTTTCTCATTGTCACCATCCACTTTGGAGCCAGGGATGTCTTTGTCCTATACGAACTCAGCTCCCCTCTCTGCTGGGGCTCTGATCTGATTGGCTATGGCTCAGCGGCTAGTTACCTGACTTACCTGAGCAGCCTGGCAGGACTGCGGGCACTGCAGCTGTGCCTTGAAGACACCTGGGTAGCGGAGCTAGGATTGCTCTCCAACATCTCGGGCCTGGTTGTGATTTCACTTGCTTCTACGACACCACTGATGTTCACAGGTGATGCTGAATCCCTAAATCCAGGTAGCTTGTGTCCTAGCTTAAAAATTGCCAGAGGAGTGAGGAGAGGATGGCATCCTCTTGGAAAGAGGAGACGCCCCCAAAGTATCCACATACCAAAATTGCTGAGATCACCAGCCTGTCACACCTTGTATTTACAGTCACCACCAGGTGCAGCTAGAGGGAGTCACTACAGACAGTTGTAGACCAACCAAAAGCCACACAAACAAGTATCTTAAGCTACCCTCAAAGGGGCCATAGAAGGAGGCGGGCTGAAGGGCGTGCATGGGCTAATGGGCAGGAGGATGGCAGTCTCCCTGGCAGCTACAAGTGCTTTATTTGTGGGGTTGGTTTTGTTTTAAGCTAGCAATGTTATTCCACAGATAAGAAAACCTCCTGGGTGTGTCTTATTTCTCACTCACAGGTTATGGCATCCTGTTTCTTTCAATGGCAGCCACTCCAGTGATCCGGGCAAAGCTGTCCAAACTGGTGGATGAGAAAGATCAGGGTAAGTGATCAACCAGTATAACCCACAGCAGGCCCTGAAACATCCAACCCAGTGATGTCTGCGTGACACATTAAAAACCAAACAACCCAAGGAGTGTGACCAGGTCAGGGAATCTCTGCATTCTTCTAACCCTTCCTCCCCCGGCACATGCACACATCCCCAGGCCCTGCGCAGGACAGTCATTCTGCAGCATTGTGGGCAGTTTTTCTAGGCAACACAGTGAACCTACTTGGGACTAGAATGTGCAGAGGAAGATGTAGTCAAAGTGAAAAGCGTCACATTAAAGTTTGGGGCTGGGTCACTGATGACCTCCCCTGGTCTCAAACCTTTCACAGGAACAGGAGTTAGACTGAAATAAACTCTGGAAACACTAGTAACCCCAGGTATGGCTTTGGCCTGGGTGAGCTGGCAACAATTGGAAGAACTCAGCACTACTAAAGGATGTGACCACAGGACGTAGGGTTACCCTTCTCCATAACACTGGGGAGAGCCGGGCCTCTTTGCCTCCTGTACATGGACCTGGCTGGAAATGCCACTGCCGTCAGGAGAGGGGAGGAGGGGCTTAGTGCAGTGCAGCCCAGAAACGGCTTCCCAGTGATTCAATGAAAGTCCTGGTTCCTCCAAGCGGCTAACGTGGGCCCCTCTTAGAGTGAAGCTAGTGTAAATTGGATTCAAGGTTATAAAGCTAAACCTGCAGCGTCTCTGCTGTGTTTAATATTTATTGAATGATAAAATGTGCTGGGCACTTACGTTTAGCTAGTTTCTGCCTCGTGGGATTTACAGTCCGTCTGATGCAGTGTCCAAATTCAGCACTGTGGTGAGTGCAACTCATGGAGGGCAGTGGAGTTACCCTACTTACACTCGGGCTGAACTTGGCCCATCATGCCTGTCTCTGCTCCCAGCCCTTGGCACCTGCACTGCAGAGAAAAAGGGCCACCTCCTGATCTGAGTGAAAATATTTTACTAAGGTCCAGATTGCCCTGTTGAAATGCACCGAGATGGTCAGGTGTGTTCAGTCTAAGGGGGCCAAAAGAGGAGCCTCGTTGCTAAGCTCTGACCTTGGTGTCCTTCCAGGTGCTCTTTTTGCCTCTGTTGCCTGCGTGGAAGGTCTCTGCTCACTTGTGGCCACAGGCGTGTTCAACTCTCTCTACCCTGCAAGCCTGCACTTCATGAAGGGATTCCCCTTTCTCGTCGGGGCGACCATTCTGCTCGTTCCAGCTGCTCTTATTGGGTAACTCAGATCCTGTCATAACTCAGATCCTGTCATAACTCAGATCCTGCTCTTATAAGTCAGTCTAAAAGCCTTTGTATGTGGCTCTATAGTTGCTGGTGGGGCCTCTTGCAGGACACTGGCTTGTGATAGGCCTTTACCAGGCTTGTTCTAAATGCTGCTAATTGGAAGGAGTTTGGTGCCACAGTAGGCAGATGTCCAAGTGTCTCAACTGGGGAAACCTCTGCCCAAGTTCTCTCTTGGCTCACAAGTAAACTGATTTCAGTGGGATTCTTCCTACTCACTATGTGTCCACATTGCATGGCCCGCCCCCCCCCCCACACACACACCCTGCACTCCATGTGAGTGTGAATGGTGGGGGGCGGAAGCGGCTCAGAACAGAGTTGCATTTCAAGAGCTGAATGTGGGGCCTGGGAGGGGGATGCCAGCTCAGGATTGAGGCACCTGGTCACAATGCTCATGTGGCGCCTGCCTGCACTGTGCTGTCATTCCATTAAAACATGATGGTTTATTTTTCTTGCTTTATATCTCCCTGAGCCCTGTGCTGTCCCAGAGCTCAGCACCAATCCACAGAGCGCCGGCGGCGGTGCGAGGCGGGGAGCTGGGAGCTTTGGCACAATATCGCTCTTTCACCGCTTCCTCCAGCAGCTGCCGTAGGGAGCAGCTTGGGCACCCTCAACAGCTTGTCTGCCTTCAATGGCCCCGCTAGTTACAGCAAGAGAGTGAGGTTGCTTTCGACCTTGTCAGTGCGGGGGCTCGGGGAGGGAGGCCGGGGTGGGGTTTACAGGAGAAGCGCATTAACTGCTGGCCCCATGGAGTTTTCCTCTCTGTTCCCTTGAGATTTTAAAGCCCTTGCTCTGTGCAGGCAGAGCTCTGACGCTGTCCATTCTCTCTTAGGTGGATAGAAATCTCGGACACCACACCCGAATATGGTCACTTTACAGATGCTTCCTGATCCCCCACACAAGGCTAAGCACTGATTCACCAAAAGAAAATTATTTGTGTGGCTGAGCAAACCGGTCGGAAAGCTGATGCTTATTCTGCTGGGACGATGTGACCAATGAGCGTGAGAGATCTCTAAGGTTCTTGCTTATTTAAAGTTCCAAGTAGCTGGAAATCGTGGCTTTAATCAGCCAGTAAAAACATGATCCTGCCAGCAGGGATAGCTCCTCATGGTCCTGCTGGCTCGGCCTGTCTGGGAAAACACAAGTGATTTTAAAAATAAAGGGGTAGAAAGAGATGCTGTTGATGCCCATTTGCAGGTGTCAGAGGAGTGAAAACTAACAGGCCATGCCGGGTGGCCCATGGGGGAATGTGCTCTCCTGCTGAGAGGTTGTGGGTGATGCCAGGGAGCAAATTCCCCTCTGAACAGAGTGAGCTCTACCCTGTTGAGTGGCCAATAAGCCATTAGTATGGAAAAAGAAACTCGCGACCAAATGCACCTCTCCCGCCAGGAAGAGATGGCCCCTGAAGGGCAGAACGGAAGTAGAGGAAGCCCAGCACTGGCTGAATAGACCGTAGAGGGAGGGAGGCAGGCCCCTGGCCCCCGTCTGCACCAGGATAACAGACTTGTGCTGCACGTTACTGCTCAGGCCAGGCTCTTGTAGCAGCGCTGAGAGGGAGAAACAAGTCTTCCCAGGAGTGTGTGTGAGCCTGGAGGGACATTCTCCCTTCCTGCCTGTCTAGCTGCAGAACCCATTCATGGGGCCCGTTGGAAGCACTAATGGCAGTGCACACAAGTCCCGTGCAGCTCGGCTGTTAGCACCAGCTGCAGTGCAGTGTGTGCTGCTGATGGGGGAAGTGCCAAGGCCCTTCCCCTAGTGCCCTACAGCCCAGGATTTCAAAGTTCTTTGCAAAGGTGGGCAGGTAGACGGGTTAAAGCTAAACCTGTCCCTACAGCCATAACTGTGGGCACCTACGTTCAATAACTGGATTAAGTGACTTCCCAAGGCCAGAGTAAGCGAATGGCAGAGCCAGGACCGATCTCATCCCATCACTAGGCTGAGCAGGGCAGGGGGAAATCATATGTTCTGTGGGACGTACTCTTCTGTCAGCGAGCTGACTGCTGCTCCTCTTCCCAGCGGGTGGCAGGTGCCACCATGTCTTCACGTGTCACTCGCTCAGCTATCCCCTGCTGCGGTGGTACCACCTCTCCCCAGCCCACCGTGGTCAAAGCCTTCACAGCTGTTCTTCTAACAGCTGTTCAACTTGTTTCCTCCTGAATATATGATCCGTACAGTAACTAAGTGGCGCTGCTGATAACAAACCCCTTATGCAAGGCTCCAAGATGTTCGCTGGGCCGTTTTGTAATCAGGTTTACGACAAGGACAAGATTGCGCATTCCCAGAATAGCAAGTCCCTAGTTCCTCTCGTGGCCCATAAAGGCTGGCCTTGGCAGCAGAGTTCTTTTATAGAATCATAAACATTTAAGGGTGGAAGGGACCTTGAGCGGTTGTTTTCTAGCTCAGCCCCCTGTGCTGAGGCAGGACCAGGTAAACCTCGACCATCTGTGACAGGTGTCTGTTTATAACCACTTCCAGGGATGGGGATCCTACAGGGTAACACATTCCAATACTTAACTATCCTTACAGTTCCTAATATCTAACCTAAATCTCCCGCTCTGCAGATTAAGCCCATTATTCCTTGTCCTGCCTTTAGTGGAGATGGAGAACAATTGATCACCATCCTCTTTATAACAGCCCGTAACACATTTGAAGACTGTTTTCTTTTCTCAAAAATGTTTCCTCATAGGTCAGGTTTTCTAAACCTTTTATCATTTGTGTTGCTGTCCTGTGGACTCTCTCCAGTTTGTCCAGACTTCCTTCCCCGCTTATCTCTCTCCATTATTCTCCTGCTTTTCTCTCTTGAGTTGAAGACTTTGGAGTGAAAAGCAACAGCAAATAATCTGATGTCATGTGAAGAATGAGCTCATCAAAGAGCCTGGAGCCATAAAGATTAGAGATGATCCCCTGACACTTGCTAGCAGCAACTACATACTGGGTTAACCTTTTCCTGGGCACTGGAGTGAAGCTCACAGCAGCTCTGATTCTGTTACCTGCCTGTAAATATAATATGCAGTATTTGCCAAATCAGCACACGCTCTTGTTTAGCCCCTGCTCAAGTGGGGAATGGGGAGAGAAGGTACATGCAGCAGGAAGGTATGTGAGGGGAGAATGGGAGAAGTAGAACAGTTGTCGGATGCTTTATGTCAATATAAAGCTCAGTGCTGGGGCTGCCTGTGCAACTCAGAGCTTAGGGCCAACACTGACTTTCCCTACAAACAGGGCATGCCAGGAGTTCAGGGTTGTGGATGAATTCGTATCTGAATTCCTCAGTGCAGCATCAGGCCACTAAATCCTAGTTGGTCCCATTGGGCTGCAGGTCCGTTTTCCTGGCCAGTATCACCAGCTGGCAGTGTCTGTACAGTTCGATTTCACTGGTCCCACCGTGCTCGCCTTGTGTGTCAGTCACCCACTGTGTGTAAAGGAAGAATCCAATAGGATTTAGGGAAGAATAACAGCTCTTTTTGTTGGCTCTCCTCCCAGATCCTCAAGCATGGGGCCAATGCATGACCTACCATGGCGTGGCTGTGAGCAGCAGGTATGGGTGTCCTTAGAATACAATGGGCACCATGCTCACATTCATCCCAAACCCTGCCCGGGACATCCAGGGCCAGGGTAAAAGGGAGGCTGGGAGCCTTTCTAGTCTATATTATACAGGTTCTTGTATTGCCCTCAGCACCTTCTACTCACGCATTAAGCAACATGGCTAGCAGCTGCCTCCTGTGGTTTATTCTGTCTCTCACCCTCTTTCCGGGAGAGAATATGTGAGCAGTGGAATGTTTTGGTAGGGTTCCCCCCTTGCTATATCCATGCTGCTTGGTTTGCGTTAGAGAAGGCAGGTCGGCGCAGTGCCTCGGGGAGTGGGAGTTCGTGCCGTCTCAGACCAGCCCCCCAGCAAGCTCTGTCTCCCACACAGACCAGCTTTATCCTCATGGTAGGAAGTTCCACTGTGCCTGAGAGGTGGAGTTGTTTGCCGTGGCTCTCATCCTGTGCCTTAGGCCTTTACAGGTCCTTGTCCTTGACTCTCTTGGCTATGGGAAGCCAGTGTAAAGGGTGGAGGACAGGCCGAATGGGCTCACAGTAGCCCGTGATGCTGAGGAGACGTACTGCAGCATCCTGTACTAGCTGGAGTTTCCTAAGCCCTGATGGTTTGTGTCTTCCCAAAGGACAAGTTTGGCCGGCCCTGCTGAACAATGGTGCCCTCTTGCCCTAAAATCCACGCAGGCGCCTCTGGGCCAGTGCAGCGTACAACAGGCTCCGCCCCTTCATTCACCACATGGGGAGGAGAGGCCTGAGTGGGGCCTGCAGTGCTGCTGGGGTTGGACTCTCCAGTCCGGTCCCAAAGTGACATGCGCTGGGCTCCTCCCCACCCCCTAGGCCTGGGGGGCAGAGAAGGTGCAGGCCGGAGGGAGCAGAGCCTAGGCAGGCCCTGTCCCTGTGCCTATGGCTGTCTGCGATCACATCAGCTGCAGACGCTGCTGGCCCGTGGCGTCACTCGCTCAAACCCCAGCGCCTCTAATTGAAAGCAATTCTCCATCCAGGAGCCCATCGGCTCCACTCATGAATAATGAACACTTCGTAAAGGTTCCTTCACCGCATCCCATTTTCTTTGGACCCGTCTCTTGTGGCTGGAGCCTGCCGGCTTGTGGGCAGAGAGGGCTCGGCAGCTGTAACTGCTCCGCAGCGTTGCTGGGACTAAGCAACCCGCTCAGCCCAGAGTGCTGGGCAGAGGCACCAGGGGGTTTACATGCCGTGGGCCTGACGCTCCAGTCAGGCCTGAAGCGTTTGCGCTGCGCTCTGCGGGGGCTGCTGCAGCAGCTGCCCTGTGACTGGAAGCAGGAAGGAACAGGCAGGAGAGCTGCAGTGCAGATGGTGATGAGAAGTGATGTCTGTGGTACCTGAGGAGCGCCCTCTGTTGGCCATCCGGTCACAGTGTGTGTCACCTGGAGCTGGAAGCCTGTCTCGCTGGGTGTGCAGGGGGAGCTGGCTGTCACGGCTCAATAGGTCAATGACCTTCCTTTTCCTAGGGCAGGGCTGGGCTTCAAGCAGCCAGCTTCAGCCTGCAGAATGGGGACCCCTTTGGAGGAGACGAAATCTCCTCCAAGAAAAGCCCCTGGCCAGTTCCTGCGTCAGAAAGGGGCCTGTTAAGAGCAGCTTCCAGCAGCAGCCAAAGATCAGAGGTGCAGGGTGGGATGAGAACCCAAACGGGGCGTGCGGAGGCGCGGGGCGGGATGAGAACCCAAACGGTGTGTGCGGAGGCGCGGGGTGAGGTGCGGACCCAAACGGTGCGTGCGGAGGCGTGGGGCAGGGCGAGAACCCAAACGGTGCGTGCAGGGGCGCGGGGCGGGAGGAGAACCCAAACGGTGCGTGCAGAGGTGCGGGGTGGGATGAGAACCCAAACGGTGCGTGCGGAGGCGCGGGGCAGGACGAGAACCAAAAAGGTGCGTGCGGAGGCGTGGGGCAGGACGAGAACCCAAACGGTGCGTGCGGAGGTGCGGGGTGGGATGAGAACCCAAACGGTGCGTGCGGAGGTGCGGGGCGGGACGAGAACCCAAACGGTGCGTGCGGAGGTGAGAACCCAAACGGTGCGTGCGGAGGTGCGGGGCAGGACGAGAACCCAAACGGTGCGTGCGGAGGTGCGGGGTGAGGTCCAGGCCCCAGCACAGCGAGCTGAGACCATCTCGCATTGGCTGCCTGACATCAGGCTTCTCCGTGCACCCACAGATGCCACAGAAAAGGGCAAAGTAAAGCAAACAAGCCCCGTGTTTGAGCTCCAGCTGCAGTACAGCCCCCTCACACACACACACACCACCACCACCACCGGTGAACAGGGCCCAGAGTGCATGGGACCGGACAACTGTGCCTGGCCCCACATCTTGCAAGGTCCTGCTGTCAGCCCGGCCCCACGCCCAGGAAACACCCGTCTGCCTCGGCAATGGCCTCTGCCCCCATCCCCAATACCCTTTAGGCTGAGTAGCTGCTGGCTGATTTTGAATGTGCAAAGGCTCTGGCTCATGAGGGGGTGGAGGGAGGTGAGGAAATGGCCTGTCACTTAACGCTGGAGCCAACAAAACCTAAGTGCAGCCCTGAGCTCGGAGGGAAGCTCACGCAGACCCATTGGGCTACATGCCAGCAAGCTCCCTCTGAGAGGAGAGGAGCCGTGACAAGTCTGGAATGAAGACCAGAGCCGGCAGGAATAAAGCACAGCCACAGCCCAGTGCCTTGCCGGTGTATAATGATCCCCCAGATACAATACAGCAGCTAACGTCCTTCCACGCCTCACCCAGCAGCGCGCTCCGGGCCCCATGCAGCTTTGCGCCCTGCACGCATGGGCCTGACAGCACCTTTACAACGGCACCAGAGAGGCAAGAACTGAGACGTCAGGTGATAAAAACAAGATGCACTTTGCAAAGGCCCCCGGGAACAATTTCTACCTGAGCTAGAAGCAAAGGGCTCCCCAGGCCTGACGGTGATGGGCACTATGTGGTGAGAGGCCACGAGGAGGGGGCAAGAGCTGCTGTTTGGGATGGGGGGAGGGGAGGTCTCCACCTAGGCAGGTTGTAAGGACCTGACATAAAACAAGGGGGTTGCTCCAGGGCTTTGCTTTCATTTGGCCTCTCCTGCCCATTGGCACTTTGTGGTGCCACTCGCTCCCTGAGCTGCTGCCCTTGGGAATGGTCCCCAGGCACCCAGCAGGGCGTGTAAGTGCAGGAGCTGGAGTCCGCATGGCAGCCTGTGCCAGCTGCGTGACGCTCCCTTGTGAAGTCCTCGTGAATACACAGCTCGTGGGTAAGGCTGCGAGTCTTTCACGTAGGTGACGGATTCCATGACTTTCCGGGACCTCTGTGACTTCTGCAGCAGCTGGTGCGGCTGAGCCCAGGGCTGCCTGAGCAGCTGGGGCGGCCCTAGGACCAGCCACGCTGGCCGCTGCTCAGGCAACCCCAGGCAACTGGTCCCAGGCACTGCCCGGAGGAGCGGCGGTGGGGCCTCAGACTGACCCCACCCCCAGGAGCAGCAGCGACTGCCAAAGCACCCCCGCCCCCCTCAGCACCTAAGATTTAGACACGGGTGTTTTTAGTACAAGTCACAGACAGGTCACTGGCTGTGACTTTTACGTTATTATCTCTGACCTGTCCGTGATTTACTAAAAATACCCGTGACTAAATCGTAGCCTTACGCATGGGCCACTTCCTCTCAACTGCCCCTTCCTCGCCCTTCCACCCTGCAGCTCCCCTCCTTCCTGCACACATCTCTGGGCTGGGCTGCAGCCCCCCTCACTGTGCCTGGGCGGGGTCTGCACCCTCCATCCCTTTCTCTGCAGGCTGGGGGAGTCAGAGGAGTGGGCGTCATCATGGCGAGGGAAGGGGAACAGCTGTCTCCCTGCCCCCGGGGCATTGGGACGGGCCCTCTTGTCTGTCCCCCACAGGCTCAGGCTGTAGGAGGCAGATAGGAAGTGGCCTTTCCGCTTAAGGGGAGAACATCCCTTTTGGTGCTGGGGCTGGATTCGAGGATGGGAGGGTAATTAGAGAGTTGATATTCGGCTGCTGCCCCAGGCAAGGGCCTTTCCTCTTGCACTGTCTGAGCCAGGGAAGTGGGCCAGGTCCCTCGGGGTGGGCCCAGGGGGCAGCCCTGGAAGCAGGAAGCTCTAAGGGGAAGGATTTAACGCCACTTGGGGAGAGCTCGTCTGGGAAGTCCCTAGCACCGTGTTTCTCAGCTGCCGGGCCGAGGACCAGCGCCACACCCTGAGATCTCCCTGATGCAGTGTAGGAAAGCAGCAAGCCGGTCTGTCCTAGAGGATATGGGGCGGCACTGCCTGGCTGTAGGTCTGCCCGAGAGGGGCTGCACACTCCAGGCTGTTCTCTGAGCCAGCTGAAGAATCCCGGGATGAGCGGCCCTGGAGGAAGCGGATAATCTTCTCAATTGTGGCCTCCTGGTACTCATGGGACCATCTGCATCCAGGGGAGAAAACGGACTATCACACCCGGCTCGATGGACTCGAAAGTCTGCAGGTGAACTCGATGCGCCGGCCACGGGCACTGTCAGACCTCCCCCCCCCCCCCCGCCCCCCCGCCGGCCC
>QXTE01000272.1:1163178-1176787 GCA_003942145.1 Platysternon megacephalum | reverse complement strand
CCCCCCCCCCCCCCCGATGCTGTTCGGTGTGCCCAGGTTACGGGCACTGTCAGACACACACACACACACCCGGATGCCATTGTGACCGAAGAACCTCGATGCCAACTGGCAGAGGGCACAGGGGTGCATACGGGTTACAGGAAACCCTGGGGCTGGTGTTTACATGTGGGTGTCACATCATCACCTTGCTGACGGGCTGTGCGGGTCCTGTGAGAGGAGGCGTGTGTCTGTCTACACTTAGGGCATTGTAGCTACAGGCAGGTCACCCACAGGCAGCGTCACCCACCACTTCTCTCCCCCAGTGGCCATTGTGTGTTGTGTGGCTCCCAATGGGAGTCTGGCAGCATGCGGAGTCACCGGCAAAGGGGGAGCTTGTGAGGTAACCAGGGCTCTGTTTTCAGGTGAAGAGCAAAGGGGAGAGAGGATCTATCTGGGGGGTGCAGACAGACATCCTGGGGGAGGGGGACAGCCAGCAGCCTGGGCCTCATGAAAGCAGGGTCTTGGCCATCCCAGTGGGACAGCGCAGGGGAAAGACTTTGGGGTGAGCAGCAGCTCAGCAGAGCAGAGCTCAGGCATGTGAGGATTTGATTTTACGGGTAACCCTTTGTTTCCAGTGTTTCTAATGGCTGCCCTATGACTCTCTGTTCTCTGCTGCTTACACTACCTGAGTGCTGTGTGTGACGCAGAGCTGGGGGGCTGTTCCTTTGGGAACATCCCGAGTGACCAGTGCCTAGGGCTGGACACTGTGGGGGTTGGAGTGTCCTATCGGCACCTGCATGAGGGCCAGTGGAGCCCACGGGGGCTGAGAGGCAGGGCTTGGGTTGCCTGTGGCTAGCAGAGGCAGGGAGCTGAACCCCAGCGGCACAGAAAAGGCTCCTTCATGCTATAGCCCCGTGGTAGCGAGGTGCCTCCCGACCCTGGGAAGCCTGGGCCACGGGCATGGTAGGGACCCCACCCCCTCCTGGGATGCCATTCAAAGTGCCAAGGGGCCATGGGTACTGGGGACTGCGTCTGGGATCCTGCACTAGTGTCAAGCAGAGCTCAGAGAAGAAGAGCAGGAGCAAGGAAGGAGCTGGAGCGATTGGGTCAGGAGGAGGGGTGGACGGAGCTCAGTCTGCCCTGCTCGGCTGAAGGACAACAGGAGACATGAGATCTGCCTGCAGGTAGCTGAGGGGCCAAAACGCTAAGGAGGGAGGAGAATTATTCAAGGGAGACCAGGAGAAGAAAATTCCACCTCCCAGATGAGATGGGTCCCAGCTGCAGAGAGGCCGGCACCCCCTGCCCTGAACTTATGTTCAGCGGCCTGTGTCTGCCGTCTCACCCGCCCACCACCTCAGATTGCATCGCGCTGCCTGCACTCCACACAAGTCAGCAGCCACCACAAGAGCACGGCTGGGACAGGGACCAGCACTTACTTGATGCCGTTAAATTTCAGGACAGCCCTCATGTCCTCGGGAAGATCCTGTGGATCAGGCCACTCAAAATGGTCAGCCACAGGGATGATGTTCTTCCCACAGCTCAGGGCCGTCACGATCTCCTGAGGGGAAATCCCAGAGCTTAGCTCATGGCTCCCACATGGCAGCCAGAGCCATCTTCAGCCCCTCCCACTCCTGCGGTGCCACCAAGTCCCTCTGCGCCCCTGCCCGGGGGTTCTCACCTTGTGCACCCAGTCCTTGCGGTCAGGGTCCCCCATGCACTTATCCAGCGTGTTTGGCGAGAGAACCAGCACGAAGTTACGGGCGCTCATCACGCTCTGGATCAGCTTGTCCTCAAACTTCCCCGCCTCCAGCTTCTCCACATCTATGAACACGCTGAAGCCATGCAGCTGCAGATGGACCTTCAGCAGGCTGGGGGCAAGAGAGGCACCATCAGGGCACCCCCTGTCCCTGTCATCTCAGCCAGGGGCACCGTGAGATAGAGGAGCAGAGAACAGGCTTCCACAGAGCCAACTGCAGCCCTCCAGACGGTAGCTGCTGGCTCAGGCCTGCGCAGGCTCGAGGCGTGTGGGCTGTCACAGAACTAGCAGAGCGGGAGGCTTTAAGCCCTGCCTCTGGCTGGGCCACCAGGGGTGTAGAATGAGGAAGGTGCAAGTCAGCATCAGCAGGGAAGCAGGCAGTGGCGTAGCCAGATGGAGGGAACAGGGGGAGCGAAAAAAAAGGTGCCACCCGCTGCGGCGCTTTTACTGACGGGGCAGCGCTCCGGGTCTTCGGCGGCACCTCGGCGGCGGGACCTTCACTCGCTCCGTGGGTCTTCGGCGGCATTTCGGTGATGAAGCTTCAGTGCTGCTGAAGACACCCGGAGCGAGTGAAGGTCCCGCCGCCGAAGTGCCGCTGAAGACCCGGAGCGCCGCCCCGTCAGTAAAAGTGCCGCAGCGGGTGGCGCCTTTCCCCCCCCCACTCCTGATTAAAATTAAAAAGGCGCCACTTGTGCTCGGTGGGGGAGCGGCCGCTGCCCTGCTCCCCCCTAGGTACGCTACTGGAAGCAGGATGGGGTTTGGGGGCTGAATTCCCCTTCCAGTCTGCTCTGCTCTCACTGAGCCTCAGGCACTGTCCCCTCCAGATGCTGCTCTGGCCAGTGGGGCTGCAGCCTGCAGCTCTGTCCTCCTCTGCCCGCAGAGAGATCCTGGGTCATTCCTAAGCCATCAGCACCATGACGCAGAACGGGGGCCATTGCGCCTTCCCCGGGAGTGGGTCCGCGTGGGGCGATCCCCTCGGCACTCACCTGGCCAGCTGGGAGCCAGTGCTCCGTCGGTAGCTGATAAACACGTCAGGCCCCTCGGAGGTGGATTTGCAGCCACTGCACGGCAGGGGAGAGTGAAGCATTTCTAGATAGGAGAGTGGAGAGCAGCGAAGAGTTAATGGTGATCTGTGAACGGTCACCCGGCATCCAGACTAGTCCCATCCGGACCCCGACCCAGTGACCAGACTGGCCCCCGGTGTCTCTGTGCTGGGAAGGGAGCAGGGCCTTACCCCTGGCGGCAGAGAGAATGCGCCCGCGGTGGAAGCCCACGTGGATGCGGCAGTCGTCCTGCAGCTGCTCCTCCGTCACACGGTGCAGGAAGTTGCGGTCGATGCCACAAGTCACCAGGTTGTACGTGTACTGGCGGAACTTGGGGTCAACGCTGCCCAGCCAGTCGGCCAGGTTGCTGCGGTCGCAGGTGGAGTAATTTGCATATGTCTTCAGCTCCGTCAGCTCCCGGAAAAACCTGGCAAGTCAATGGATGTAAGCACAGGGGAGAGGGATTTGATGGGGCTCAGGGTCAGGCAGGCACTCAGGAAGAGAAGAGAGTGCCCAGATGCTGTGGTGAAGGGTGCAGGAGAGAGATGGACAGACAGACAGTTGACTGACCAGTGGAACATCTCTGCATTGAGACGTGAAGGGGCAGGACCTGCAGCCAGGGGAGCAGAATCCAGGGTCAGGCTGCAGCTTTCTGAGTAGCACACAGGGCCCCAACCCAGTTCCTGTGCTGAGGAGAGCCCCTCCCATCCCATCCAGCCACTCCCTGTGGCATTGGCCACCTTGTGAGAACTCCCCCGGCAGCAGGATGGAGTCACAGGTGGGGACAGGGCCCCAAGAGCTCAGGCCTCTCCCAGTGTGAGGTCAGAGGCAGCTGCCTCTGGTGCTCCTGTCACAGCAGGGAAAGGAGGGGAAAGGCGAAGGGCTTTGCCCTGGACTCTCCCGCTTGTAGATGCAGCGTCTGCTGTGGGACACAAGGGTCCTACCTCTTCCGGATGATGCTAGAGGCCATCCCCAGATCTTCCCGCAGATCCGTCTCCGTCAGTCGCAGCAGCAAGTCCCCATCCACCTCATGCTCCTGCCAAGAGAGGAGATGTCAGAGCTGCCCACCAAGGCCTGCTGCACAACGCACATGGAGCCCTGAGCCAGGGAGGAGGCTCAGCCTGGGGACACGGATGAGATGGTCATGCAGTGTACGGTGGGCAGCCCACGTGGGGGCTCACAGGGCAGCTCCAGTGCCCTAAGCCATTCTCTTCGCCATCCAGAGATGGGACTGCTCGTCGACAGCCTCTCCCTCCAGACTCCTGCGATTCCAGCGTGCTCTGGCTATCGGGTCTGGGTAAGACGTGACACACGGTGGCCTATTCAGCTGTGATCAGGCAGGGATTCTCCCCTGGGACGGCAGTGCATGAGGATGGAGGGCTGGCCTCCTGCTCTGGGGTTTGCAGCACTGGTGAGACAAGACACTGGCCCAGTCCCATCTAGCTCTCCTCAAGGCTGAAGGTGCCAGGTGGAGACGTTGCCCTGGAGTGGCAGTGGCCATTGCTCCATTGCTCTGGGTGACGGTGTATCTGTAGGGTTCCTTATTACAGACGGTTACAGGGTGGGTTCTTTGTGTGTTCCCAGCAAAGGGCCTTTCCACTGCCCCTTTCCCCGCAAGCCCGGCCCTACCAGGAAGCTCTGGCAGTATTTGTTGAATCCAGTCTGCTGCAGCCACGTCTGCACCTCGATGGGTTTCCAGCTGGAGACGGTGGGCAGGATCCGTCGAGGCACCTCCTCGCCCATCATGCGCAGCGCCTTCTTGGCCAGCGATGAGGCGGTGGTGTTGGTAGAGTAACACACTATCCTCTTCAGGCTCTGGGCAGCCCCAATTTCACTGAAAATCTGGGCACAGAAGAGCAAGACCCATCACATCCTTGTTCCCCCGAGTGCCTTCCCACTGGTTCGTGCTGCTCAGTCCTGGCACGTGGGCATTTCAGGACTACCACAGCACCCAAATAGGCAGAACTGTGAGCACACGGGGGGAGCAAGCAATGCCCCATTTCCCAGAGGCTGCAGGGCTGCTTGGATGCAACCTCAGTGCCCCTCCTCCTCCCACAGCTACTTGTCTCGGGTAATCCTGCCTCCCCAAACCCAGCCGTACCTTGGTTTTCTTCTGCCTGGCTTTGATGGTGGCCTCTATGCACAGGTAGAAGAGAGCGATGCACTGCGCCTCCAGCCGCGAGCTGTCCAGCAAGGGCACCAGATGCTGCAGGTCCTTTGCTGTCCTTCCCTGACTGTTGTCACTGCTGTCCAGCAAGTTGCATGCAAACCGCTCCGGGTCCAGAGAGGCGATGAAGGGCTCCACCAGCGCCAGGGTCCCCGACCGCTCCACCTCTTTCTCGATCTCTTTGTTGGTGGCCAGCACCGTGATGGCCAGGCATGCGTGCAGGCGGATCAGCTCGTCATCTTTGGAGAACACCAGTGGGAAGAGCCACTCTGCCGTGTTCTTCTCGATCATCAGCCGCTGGTTGGCTTGCCCGCCGTACATGGCGCAGTTGGCCAGGGCCATGGCGCAGTGGCGCAGTACAACGAGGTCAGTCCAGCGGCACCAGTAGAGGATGGCGTCCAGGCCCCCGTCAGAAATGAGCTGGAAACAGGTCTCCTCAGTGTGTTTGAACATGTGCTCCAGGATACCTGAGAGGCTGCGTGCCACCTGGGGGCTGTCTCGCTCCTTGGTCAGATTCAGGATCACCCCCAGCCCAATCCGGGCAATCCGGTCCCTGGGAGAAAGAGAAGCAGGGGTGAAATCAAAGAGAATGGCAGTGCCAGGGCAACCAGAGACTGAACCCATCAACGTTTACATGGCACTAAGAGACCGGTATGTGCCCCAGGAGGGACAGAGGTTTCTATTGGCAGTGGAATGCCTCCAAGGGGCACAGATGGCAGGATGCTGTCTCCCATGTAGACTGGCTGCCAGGATGCCCGCCCCTCCATAGTGTGGCTAGATACATACAGGGCTGGTACTAAGGAACCACTTTGTTTTCATGCCTGAAGAGCCTTACAAATCCTCTTGGATCCAGAGAGCACCTGGATCCCCCTGAGGAAGCATGACCCAGAGACCCAGCTCCCAAGGGATCCCCTCCCCCATCCCAGGCCATCACATGAGCAGTAAGTGAATTTCCTGGGTTTACACCTCACCTGACTCCCCTCCCCCAATGAGGCTTGTCCCTAAAATTCTCCAGCCATCCCCATCTTCTCAGCAAAGCTCCCACCAACCATCAGCCATCTCCCTGCTCCGTAGATTCAAACCCTCTTCATGGGTCCTCAGAACCCAGACGGGCCCATTGTGCCCGGCTCTGTTAATGCTCTGGAAGTGGTCTGGATTCACCCTGGAGTTAACGGGAGAGAGACAGATAGACACACACCTGAGCAGAGTCCCACACTCCCTTCCCCTGGCATGTTAGCTGGATTGTCCACGATTCACTGTCCCCAGTGATCTCGGTCTCCACTGTGAGCAGGAATGTGTAAGGACACGCTCCCCTGGTGCCTACAGACACGGTTACACTTCTCGTGCTCCTGCACGTGTTCCTCAGCTGGTTCTGTCCGTTTGACTGGCACAGGTGGTTACAACCCTCGGCAAAGCCCTCTCTGTCTGTCAGCCTCATCCCAGCTCCCCAGAGCACCAGGTTTGCTGGGGTTTGGCTCTCTGCTCCAGGCCATTGTGGTACCACCAGCCAGGCCCTTATTAAAGGCTCTCGAGTTTGTGCTTTGCAGGCCTGTTTCCCTTCTCACTGGCCTCTGAGCCCACGGGGGGCGTTCGCGAGATGAAAGCTGGGAGCAGCCTCTGTTAGTGACACACTTGCTCCCCAGCCAGGCAGTGCTTGTCCAGGGGCTTTCTCGCCACGTCACAGAGCCTCCTTGCTTCCCAGCACCCTGACTAGGGATGGGTTACTTGGGGCATGTCCTGCTGGGGCCCACAGCTCATGCCCATGACTCACTCCTGATGTCTGTCCAGGATCTGTGTAGCATGTGATGGGGGTGGGGAGCATATGTCGTAGCAAACTGTAAGCGCCACTGTGTTTTGTGACTCCTTGTCCTTAGCCTGTCCCCAGTTCTGGTTGTGCCCAGGAGAACATGGTCTGTTAGGCCTCAGTCCAACCAGGTGCCCAGCCCAGGAAAGTCCTGGACACCGAGCTGAATGACTGTGACTGAGAAGTCGTGACAAGCAATCTGGGGCCATCACAACTGACAGCTGGCCCAAGGAACAATGAATTGTCTGTGCAGATGTCTGGCTGGGGGAAGGAGATGGACTTTCTCAGTCTGGCCACATGGCAAACAGGGACAGAGACTGTATTTAGCCACCCACCATGACATGCTAGAGGCACTGGCTGAGGGGGTGGGGGGGCAGGAGGGACTCTCCCCAGCCAGAAATGCTGACCAGTCCTTGGTCTCCCAGGAGGTGAGAGATCAGATTGGTGGGGTGGGGATGGAGGGTCAGGATTTTGGTTATTTGCAAAGATCTGTAGCTCTCTAGTGCTCTTGGAGTAAAGTCGATGTGGTTAGGAAGCTCCTTGCTTCACTTTCCCATTGTCCCTGAAGGGGTTAAACCAGGAGCCCAGCGCGCTGGGGGCTGGTTCCAGGGTCTGGGGCAGCAGGACTATGGAGTCCCTCATCCTAAGGAAAGGCTGGGACAAGAGACCGGAAGCTGGGAGTGAGCCCTAGAGACCCAGAGCCAGGGCGCCGCGCAGCTCCAGTACACGTGGGGGGGGGGGCCTGTCCCAGCAGACCGGTGTCTGGCCAGGGTGTGACAGAGTGCGGGGGGCCTCTGCCCCATGCCATCAGCAGGCTAACACTGGCTGGGACGAACCACTGCCTTTCTGGCCCACGGAGTCCACAGAGGGGTGGGCTGGAGGGTCAGCAAAGTCCCTGCAGGCAGACAGCATTCGAGGGATGCAACCCAGGCAGCCCCTCTCTCCCCTCAGTGCAGGTGAGATGGGTGGTTCTGGGAACTCCTGTTCTCTGTGCTGCTCACAGTGACCCTGGGCTACATTTGACAGCAATCAACTCAGCT
This sequence comes from Platysternon megacephalum, assembly GCA_003942145.1. Taxonomy (NCBI): domain Eukaryota; kingdom Metazoa; phylum Chordata; order Testudines; family Platysternidae; genus Platysternon; species Platysternon megacephalum. Next base: position 1,168,998 of record QXTE01000272.1, on the reverse strand, counting down.
CTGGAAAACGGACTCAGCCGGGGGCCGGAGTCCAGGCCCTTCCACCCAGTCTCCAGGCTCACCAGGTGCGTGGGGATTCTCCGAATCTCTGGCTAGGGCAGGGCACTGTCATCCGGAGCTTGTTGCAGCATGGGAACTGTTGCAAAGGATTCTGGGTAGGAGCTGCTGCAACTGGCAGCTTGTGCAGCCATGGCAGGAAGCAGGCTGAGAACCGTAGTTTAGTTTGAAGTGCTGCGGCTCAGTGTTCAGCCTGGGAACGCTGGGAGGAGGGGTACCTGGGTGTCACCCCCATGGGGTTCTGGGCTCAATGACACTCCAAGCCTGCATTTGCTAGGGGCAGAGCACAGCCTGCTAGGCTGCAGCAAGGGGGCTGCCTGGGAACAGAATGAACAGACTCATCTCTTGGCCCGGATTCAGGACGTGCGGTTCTGGCTGAGTCAGATGGCAGGGCCAAACCGCCGCTCCCTCTTGCCAGGAATTGAGGGGCTGAATTCAAACTCTCTGAGCTGACGTTTCCTCCCATGTTAATGACATCCTAATGCATTCTCCTCATTAACCTCTTTGCCTCTCTGGGCCCTGCTGTTACCACTGGGCTCAGTGGAGGGGGCAGAATAGGCTGTAAATTTGGATGAGCCCCAGACCCCACAGCGGGGCCAGCTGCAGTACGTGCTGATCGATACTTGCACCAAGCAGCATTTGCAGAGGAGACCTTGCCCTCAGAAATGCCTCCCGCTCCTGAGCTGAACATGTACATTACAGCAGCGAGTCCCACTATGCTCACACACAGATGCGTGTGCAAAGAATGTGCCTCGTGCATTCACTTCCTAAGCATGAATCCTTCTGCTTCGGTTCCAGAAAAGCGAGTCCTAACCGTCGGTGGCAGCCTCTTTGGGCACCCAGCTGTGCAGACCCGCGTTGGTGGGAGCTCTGCGTATCCTCAGCTGTACAGTCAAGGCAGTGTCAGTCTCAACTACCTGCTGGTGCCTGGAGACAGTGCCGCCCCGGCAGGCAGGAGTTGGGAGGGTGCGGCAGATCAAACAGCACTGGAGCAGGGTCCATGCAGAGCATAATGGCTCAGGCATTGAGTCCTGGCAGAGGAGGCAGAATGGCGGCTGGGTAGAAACCTGCTGGAGAGCAGGAGAGGAAGGGGAATTGTGGATGAAAACGTCCAAGCTGGAATGAGCTGCCATGTGGGGCAGCTGGCAGGACTGATGGGATAGACGACGTGATTGTCAGGTTTGCAGGAACCATTAAAACCAGAAGTTCAGGTCAGATTGCAGAGTCTTCCTGCCTCGGCCTCCTCCATGCAGGGTCCAAGACCCTAGGTTTGTATTGTCCAGAGCAGGCGAGAGCAGATACAGTCCAGTCTGGGAGCAAGGAACCAGGCTTGGGAGTCTGGGCAGCCAGCACAGGGGTCAGGGAACGGATGTGGGGATAATTGGTAGGGAACTAGCTCACAGGTGGGGCAGAAAGGCCAATGGCAGCAGCCAGGAGGGGATTCGGGGTAGATGGGCTGTCTGGGTGACGCTGCCGGCCCATGGGCCTGTCATCTGCAGCACTGACCCCGGGGCTTGGGCGAAGAACATACTGAACTCGCAGGGAGTTGGGGCTTAGAACCAAGCGCCCCGGCCCCAGCCACTCAGTGTCCTGGGGACAAGGAGAGCGGCTCTCTGGCGCAGGGGACACGGGGACGCGCTGGCAGGCTGAGGTTACTGGCTGTGATGAGACGCACCCTGCGGGAGATGATATCACAGCCCAGCCCAGAGAGAGGCTGCAGCAAGAGAGAGGACAGTGGGAAAACTCACCCAGGCACTAACCCACCCTCTGTGCTGCCTGCTCCAGAAACCTGTGCTCAGCTAAAGGAGTGAGCAGGCAGAGCTGTGTGACTCGGAGGGCAGGTCTCATTTCATCCAAGCAGGAGGGCTGGAGCTGTCAGACCCAACCCAAGTACATGCATTGGCCCATACAAGAGGTGCCTGAGCCGGTTCCTATGGATGTCAGGGGCAGAAGTCCTCGTCTCCCTGCCTACTTCCTCAGAGGGCTGAGAACTGCAAGACCCAGTGAGCTGAGCCTGGGACTTGTTCTGAGCATTTGGACCGGTAGCTCCGACAGCCAGAGTGTGGGGTGACTCGTCCCAATGAACGCATGATCCCTGGTGACGCAGTGGATGTGCAGGGACAGCACAGCGCCACCCCAAGGAGCTGACATTCTCAAGGGGGCAGAGATCTGAATGCACACGCTTAGAGAAGGGAAAATCCAAGCTGTCCTAGATGCTATACACACACATGCTCCCATCCCTATGCTGGAGAACATACAGTTATCACTAACCACTGTCTGCCAGGCCAGCAGAAGAGTCTAATTCCCGAGCACAGCCCTGCAGAAACCCTCCTGGAGGAAGTTCTCTCCCTCGCCGTGCTAAGATCCCCAGCTAGGGAGCATCACCCTGAGGGGCAGAGGAGCTTTGCTCTGGGAGCTCAGGGAGCCGGAGGCTTACATGCCCTCTGTGTTACCGAACACACCTCCCAGCCAGAGCTCTGACCCGGGCAGCAAGTCCCTTGGACTTTGCCTCAGCCCCTCTTTCATGGCTGCCACCTCCCCAGCCTTTAGGGCCTTCTGGTCAAATCCACTGGCCCATCCCTCTGTCTGTACAGCACCTAGCACGGTGGGGCAATGGGGGGCCCTAGGCATGACCATCGTAACCACGGTTCATCATCCTCAGCTACGAGCATGCTGGGCAGCCTCTGCCGCGAGCCGGCTGCCAACGGGTACGTCCCCCTCACTGCTGAGGCCTGAACGGGGGACGCCAGGTGTGACAAAGACCCCAAACGTGTGACACACAAACGGAACATGCTGCTGGAGTCACCCGTTTGTGTGAATGACTCTACGCCCTGCCCCGGGAGCCTGCAGCCCGGAGCTCATCACAGTCCGCAACAGAAGGGAGGGGTGGCGGGGCCCTTGGGCAGATGGGTGAGTGAAACGTGGAGGAGGCCAGGGGGGCGTCTGCCTCAGTTGTGTGCAGGAGCAGTGTCTGTACAATCATAGGCAGTGGTCTGTGTGTGAGGGAGGCAGTGTCTCCGGGTGTGGTGGTCTGTCTCGGGTGTTTTGGGGTGTCTCTGTACCGTGGGCTGCGGGTCTGTGGAGTGTGTGTGTTTGGTGGCTGATGTCTGTGCTGGGGGGTCTCTGTGTGGGATGTTCCTGCTCTGGGGTGGGGGTCTCTGTGGGATGTGCTGGGGATCTCTGTGCTCTGTGTGTGCAGTGGATGAGGGATGTCTGGGGGCTGGGCTATGGGTCTGTTATCGGGCATGTCTCTCTGCGGGGGGGCGCTGGGGGGAGGGCTCTGCGGGGGGCACTGGGGGCAGGGCTCTGCGGGGAGGGTGCTGGGGGCAGGGCTCTGCGGGGGGCACTGGGGGCAGGGCTCTGCGGGGGGCACTGGGGGGAGGGCGCTGGGGGGGGCTCTGCGGGGGGGCGCTGGGGGGAGGGCACTGGGGGGCCGCTGGGGGGAGGGCTCTGGGGGGGGCGCTGGGGGGAGGGCTCTGCGGGGGGCACTGGGGGGAGGGCGCTGGGGGGGGGCGCTGGGGGGAGGGCTCTCCTGGGTGTGTGCCCTTTGCAGACTCACCTGTTTTCTGCCACCAGGATCTGCTCCAGGAGTTTGCTGGCCTGGCACTTGGTTTCCAGCTCTGTTGCCTGGAGCAGGTTCAGCAGCAGGTCCAGGCCCCCCTCCAGGCGGATCACATCACACAGAGCTTTGGCCACATCTCTCCCCAGGGTGGGCATCACCCAGGCTTCCTCCACCAGCTGGAAGATCTCTGCGATCCCCTTCCTGAGACCCTCGGGGTCGGCTGCCTGCTTCATGGAGGAAATGGCCAGGTGCAGTTCAGGGAGGATCCGATCCAGAGCCACCTGCACATCCGTGCTCACCCCAGGGGACACTTCTCGGTGGTTGCAGGCAGCGCCCGCCCCGGACCACAGGCACGCCTGGCTCATGTACTCAGGCACCGACACCCGCTCCGAACTGGACATGGCCAAAAAACGGCACAGTTTATAGATGGAGACGAGCAGGGTGAGAACCATGGGCAGCCCCTAGAGCAGCATCCCAGCTCAGCCTCCACAGCTGGGGCACGGGAGCCTTGGCCTGGGACTCGTCCTGGAGGGCACGAAGTTAGCTGCAAAGCGCTGTGCACGGCCTGGTGCCCTCGAAGGGGCGAGAGCCGAAGATGCTCCTTGCAGCAGAGGGGAGATGGAGGAGACGGGAGGGATGGAGAACAAAGCGGGTGGAGGCTGGGGGAAGGAGGCTGGAATGGCAGGAGGAGGAGGGGTGGAGCTGGGCTGGGTACCAGCTGCAGTGCTTGGCCTGTGCCAACTCTTTCTCCCCTCCCAGACCCGGATGCTGTTGCCGCTGCCGGGATGCAGAGCTCTCAGGACCAGGTGAGTGAATGGCAGCTGCTGCCTGCACTGCCTGCTCCAGACCCATCCAGGCTCCGCCTGCTGTCGGTTCAGCATCCTCCCACGTCCCCTGGGGGTGATGTCACCCATCTCCGGTCCCGCCCCTACAAGGAGGATCTGTCCCCATGACAACAACATCCCCTCCTCCTGCTGCCACCAGAGATGCTCTGGCAATCCACTGAGCAGGGATGGCAGCCTTCCCCTCAGGCCCTGCTCACTCAGAACTCTGCCTCTGCCCCCTCACCCCCAGCTGATCCACCCTGAGCCCCAGGTCCCCCACCTGTATCTCCCTCAGACCACTCCCTTCCATCGCCACCTATCCCGAGACCCCTTCCCAGAGCCCTGCCGTCTCCTCTCTCTCAGGCCCTGGGGGCGGAAAGCTCATTCCTTCCCCTAAGTCTCCTTTGGCCATCATTGCAGCCGCGCTCCTCCAAGCTGGGGCGGGCAGCCTGGGAGAGCCCTGCCCAGCCCCAGGCCAGTGACAGTCTCACCCCATAAACTCTTCCATGTGCAATCAGCAGGGCGGGGCTCACGGGAGGGAGTGGGGGTCGCGGGCTGCCCCTGGGGCCTGGGCAGAGCAGGGGCAGCCCGCGACCTCCTCTGAAGCCCCCCCGAAGCTGCAAGTGGCCGCCGCAGGCCCGGGTCACAGCAGCTCTTTGCTGGCGCATTACGGAGCGATGTGCGGGGTGCAGGCAGCCTCCCGTCCAGTGCTGCCGTTTGCTGCTCTGCTCCTTCTCCACACAGTTGGGTGAGTCGCCCTGTCCCAGCCCGGGGAGAGTTTTCTGCGTCCGTTGGCTACTGGGCCAAGCTGTCCTCATGCAGAGTGGTGTAAATCAGGGTGACTCCATTGGCTCAGGATTACCCCAGGGTAGCTGCAAGCAGGATTTGGCCTGGTACCTCCTTTTGTTACCTAGCCCAGACAGGCACACAGGGCAAAACACACTAGGTGTTGCATGGCTGTGCTGAAAAGAGCCATTAAAACCCTTTGCACCAGAGCCAAGCTGCAGCCATCTCAGCCTGAGACTTAAATCCAAGTTGATGTTTTGGTGCCATAGCAGCCGCTGGTAATCCTCTCTGCACCTGCGTGGACGGACAGAGCCGGGGCCTGTCACAGGAAAGGGCCGTTATCTTGTGGCAGGGGACAGTAACCAACGGGATCTGACTGCTCAGGCCTCCAGGAGACGCTGAGCCGTAAGGAGTTTCCTAGCCCATGAGTTCTACCCAGTGCTAGCAATAGTCCATTTAGCTAGGAGCCACCCACCGTAGTGACCCTCCCTCGGTGCTGGCCAGCTGGTGTGTGCGCGTGTCCCTGGGGGGGGGGTAGCTGGTGTGTGCGCGTGTCCCTGGGGGGTGGTAGTTGGTGTGTGCGCGTGTCCC
>QXTE01000272.1:1101080-1163095 GCA_003942145.1 Platysternon megacephalum | reverse complement strand
TGGGGGTGGGTAGCTGGTGTGTGCGCGTGTCCCTGGGGGGTGGTAGTTGGTGTGTGCACGTGTCCCTGGGGGTGGGTAGCTGGTGTGTGCGCGTGTCCCTGGGGGGTGGTAGTTGGTGTGTGCGCGTGTCCCTGGGGGTGGGTAGCTGGTGTGTGCGCGTGTCCTTGGGGGGTCGTAGCTGGTGCATGAGCCCCCCTAGGGGATGGCGTGTGGTGTGTCCCCGTCCACAGGGGCTCGCTAGCCAGTTAAATTATTAACCTTTTGCTTTTCCATCCCTCTTGCTTTCCCTGCCAAGCCCAGAATTCTTGTTTTCTTTCTTGGGGGATTGTGACAGCAGCAGGCTGGGGCTCTGGATGTGACCTCAGCTTCCACCTCCACCCAATGCGCTCTCTAGCTGGGAGAGGACCTGGATCAGACCCTTAGTCTGGCCAGTTACTCTTGGCTCTACGCAGCCTGACAGGCAGGTCTCCGGGCTGCCCCCTGCCCCTGTCCTCGCTGAGGAGCTCCTGTGTGCAGGGCATTTCATCAGCTCTCCCTGCTCAGGGCGACGGGCCCTGCAGCCCGGAAGAGGAGCGAGCCCATTTAGCTGAGTGCGGCCGATTGCCTGTGTCAGTGTCCAGGCAGCAGGACCCTCCTGTGGGGCTCCCCCTGCCGTGGCCGGTGGGGGGGCAGCAGCAGAGATCGGGATGCTTAGATCCCTGCTGCAGGTTCCACTTGCGTTACCCTGGGTGGCTGGAGAGGCCCTTTGCTTTGCTCAGGAAATGGGCATTGCTGACTGGCTGTGCCCCTTGGGGAGGAATTACAAAGCCCCGTTTGGCTCTTATCCAACCCAGACAACGCTCTCCCCTGGGCAGAGCTCGGCACCTGCAACCTGTCTTGCCAGCCCCTGCCCAACACAGTTCAGGGGCCAGGCTTCGCGGGGAGAGGCACAGGCTAGACCTCTCCTTGCAACAATGTATCAACTTTCAGTCCGGCTCATCTACCCAACGAGGAGACCCCGACTCAGAGAATCACGGACATGTCGGGCTGGAAGGGACCTCGAGTCCAGCCCTCTGCGCTGAGGCAGGACCAAGTAACCCTAGACCAGCCCTGTTCTTAAACCCCTCCAGTGACGGGGATTCCACAACCTCCCTTGGAAGTGCTTAACTCCCCTTTTTGCTAATATCTGACCTCAGGCTCCCTTGCTGCAGATGAAGCTGATTACTTCTTGTTCTACCTGCAGTGGACACAGAGAACGATCGACCACTGTCCTCTTTATAACAGCCCTGAACATATGTGAAGACTGTTATCAGGTCCCCCCTCCATCGTCTTTTCTCAAGACTAAAGTGCCCTTTTTTTACCTTTCCTCAGGTCAGGTTTTCTAAACCTTTTCTCATTTTTACCAGATCTGGTTTATACCATGTGAATGTACTGGAAGATAATTAGGCCTTTATCACTGAACTAAAAGATAACTGGCAAACCCTACCCATACTGGCCTGCCTTTCACCGCCCTGGCCCTAGGGCCTTGCTAACCCCATTCGTCTGGGGGAGAAAGGCTTCAACAATCCCTGCTGACTGCGTTCGTTCCAGTGCAGGACAGGAGGCTGAGGCAGACCTGAGAGCTCCCGGGTAACCGTGTCTCTGTCTCCCAGCCTACAGAAGGGGTGATAAGGCTGACAAACAACCATGACTCCTGCAAGGGCAGATAGCAGCGCACACAGACCAGTCCCAGTGTGCAGTGTCTCTCTGCTGTAGCGATGTGAGATGCCCCTGTCACGGAGTCCCCGGGCGATGCTCTGGAACTGCTCCCCACAAAGCCAGTCAGGACTTTGGGGAGCCTCCTCTCCCTCGGAGCAGACTGTCTGCAGGGCAAGAAGCTCACACGTCTTCACCTCCTGGGTCTCTCCTTGGAGCATTCAGCATATGCCCCTCCATGCGCTTCCCACAGCGAGTCCGCCCAGGCGGGGTCCTGGGGAAGCCAGAGGTCCTGCACGCACCCCTCACTTCGCAGTCAGACGTGACTCTCAGCCAGCCAGTAAAACAGAAGGTTTATTGAGATGACAGGAACACAGTCCAGAACAGGTCTTGCCGGTACAGACAAGAGGGCCCCCTTTAGTTAGGTCCATTTGGGGGCCCCAGGGAGGCCACAGCCCCGTTGGGAAGCCCAAGCCCCGTCGGGGCTCCCCTCTCCATTTTCCAGCCAGCTCCCAAACTGAAAAAACCCCTCCAGCCCTTCCTCCTCTGGGCTTTGTCTCTTTCCCGGGCTAGGAGATCACCTGACCTCTTTGTCTCCAACACCTTCAGTTGGCACCTCTGCAGAGGAGGGGCCCAGGCCATCAGTTGCCAGGAGACAGAGTGTCAGGCATTTCTGTGCACTGGCCCTTCGCTCTGCAACAACCATACACCCTTATCCCACCACCTACACAGTATTCAGAGGAAACATTAAGAACATTCCCACTTCGTCACAGCCCCACAGCGGGCAGAGCAGCCGGGCCCTCCTTTGCAATGGGACGCTGCCCCGTGCTCAGGCTGGGCCTTGGCAGCGTGTACAGGCTGAGCCCAGGTGGATCCTGGACCCTTGCTCCTTGCCCCCTGATGGCTGGGAGTTATCAGGAGCCAGGAGGAAGAGCCGAATTCATGTTAATTAGTAACAAGAGGATCTGATGAAAGGAGAATTCTGGGAGCAGAATACACAGAGCTCTGTGTACCCAATGAACTGGAGAGCACACAGAAAGTGAGCAAAGGGCCCAGACTCTGCCTGATGCAGCCAGGCTGGTCGCTGGCCCCTGGCTTCAGCCCCCACCACTCTGGAGTGCCGGGTGGTTTGGTCACTTGCCCTGGGAAATAGCTTCACTCAGATCCTAAAGCACAGCCATCACTGCATGTCTTGGGGGCTCGTGTCAACATCGCCAGCCCCAGGCGGTCACAGATCATGAGTCAGGCCCAACAAATCATGAGATTGGCTCCAAAATCCCAAACGCTGGGTTCTGGCCATTTGCTCTCTGAGCCTTTGGGGGTCAGTAGGATCAGAAGAGGCTAAAATAGGGAAAGAACAAGTTAAAAATTATTTAGACAAGTTAGATGTCGTCAAGTCACCACGGCCTGATTAAATGCATCCTAGAATACTCGAGGAGATATCTGAGCCATTAGTGATTATCTTTGAAAAGTCATGGAAGATGGGAGAGATTCCAGAAGACTGGAAAAGGGCAAATGTAGTACCAATCTATAAAAAGGGAAATAAGGATAACCCAGGGAATTACAGACGAGTCAGCTTAATTTCTGTACACAGAAAGATAATGGAGCAAATAATTAAGCAATCAATTTGCAAACATCTAGAAGATAATAAGGTGATAAGTAACAGTCAGCATGGGGGATTTGTCAAAAACAAATCACGTCAAACCAACCTGATAGCTTTCTTTGACAGGGTAACAAGCCTTGTGGATGGGGGGAAGCGGTAGACGTGATATATCTTGACTTTAGTAAAGCTTTTGATACTGTCTCACATGACTGCCTGGGAAGGAGTACTGCAGAAAGGGATCTGGGGGTCATAGTGGATCACAAGCGAAATATGAGTCAACAGTGTGATGCTGTTGCAAAAAAAGCACACATCATTCTGGGCTGTATTAGCAAGGGTGTTGTGAGCAAGACACGAGAAGTCATTCTTCCGTTCTACTCCGTGATGATTAGGCCTCAACTGGAGTATTGTGTTCAGTTCTGGGTGCCACATTTCAGGAAAGATGTGGACAAATTGGAGAAAGTCCAGAGAAGAGGAATAAAAATGATTAAAGGTCTAGAAAACATGACCTCTGAGGGAAGATTGAAAAAAATGAGTTTGTTTAGTCTGGAGAAGAGAAGACTGAGAGGGGGCATGAGAACAGTTTTTCAAGTATGTAAAAGGTTGTTACAAGGAGGAGGGAGACGAATTGTTGTTCTTAACCTCTGAGGACAGGACAAGAAGCAATGGGCTTAAATTGCAGCAAGGGCAGTTTAGGTTGGACATTAGGAAAAACTTCCCAACTGTCAGGGTGGTTAAGCACTGGAATAAATTGCCTAGGGAGGTGGTGGAATCTCCATCATTGGGGATTTTAAAGCGCAGGTTAGACAAACACCTGTCAGGGATGGTCTAGATAATACTTAGTCCTGCCTTGAGTGCAGGGGACTGGACTAGATGACCTCTCGAGGTCCCTTCCAGTCCGACGAATCTATGATTTTAAAACTTTTCGCTGCAAAAGTGAGGGCTAGAAAGTTACTGGCTATAAAATGGAAGCTGAGATTCTCACGTAACCTTCGCCACAGGAGCTGGGTTTTAATTTTGTCAGGCACACATGTGACTCGCGAGTTGGTAACACTTCTTGGCACCTCGAACAGCGTTTTAACTCCCGTCTCCTGTGGGCTGGCCTTGGTCTCGGCTGTTGGGTTTAGGGTGACACACAGGTCAGACTGGATGGTCTGGTGGCCCTGTCTGAAAAGGCCTCTCATCTCCTGCCCAGCTGGCTCCAAGGAGAGACTCGCTGGCCAGCTCCTTATTGTGGGGCTGCTGAGGGGTTCGGAAAAGACTCCCCGGCCCACGCCAGCCAGTGGGTTTCAAACCTGCCTCTAGCTGCCTTCAGCTTGGTGCGCACAGGATTTGTTGAGTCCTGCTATAGAGTCAGCCCCAGGTCCTGCCTGTGCAAAGGCCTTCAGACCCCTCCCAGGCCTGCGTGGGGGGAGGCCAGGGGGAGTCAGTCACCTCCTGCTCTTTTGCTTTTTTGACCTTCTGACTGTTTGTTTTCTCCCTGGAGAGGGGCAGGCTAAGCAAACAACAGTGAGTTCCTGGGACGGGAGGCTGCAGCCCAGCCTCAGCCTGCCTGAGCAGTCCCAGGAGCCACGCGCCATGAGGCTGCTGGTCCCAGCTCTGATGCTGGGTTTGCTCTGCGGGGCTTTTGCAGCTGAAGGTAAGTCTCTGCTCTCCCCTCGGCTGGGCTCCCTGCTGGACAGTCCAGTTCAAAGTGTTCCCTAGCTCCCGCTTCCAGCTAGCCTTTGAGAGAGAGCAAATGGGTCTGTTGGGCTTCTGGGGGCTGGGGCTATTGAGGCCTCCAACTGGCCAAGGAGCCCAGGAGAAAGCAGCAGCTGAGTTCCCCAGGAGCCTGCTGGGGTTCTGGCCGGGGTTGCCAGGCAGCCTGTTCTGTGGACAGGATCTTTAAAGGAGCAGCCTGGCGCTGCTGACCTCTCCCCACAGGCAGATCTCCATCGCACACCCCACAGCAGGGGGATGAGCAGCCAGACACCCTCAGCTTCAGCGCGTCCTGGGGCTTGGGGAGAAGCGCAGCAGGGAGGGGTGTGGACAAGGAACTAGTGAAATCCTGCTGCAGTGCGCAGGGCTGGCCTGCTACAGAAATGCAGCTGCCTGGGTGGCGGGGCTGACGATAGCCGGGTCCTGTTTGCACCAGCAGCCAGCCATCGCTAGCAGTTGGGGCTGGTGTGGGGAGTCGCTGGCCCCCCGGGGGCCGGGGCTCATTCCCTGGGGGTGGGTTTGCTGCGGTTACTTCCCAGCTGGCGGTTGGCTGTTTCAGAGTCGTGTGTGGGCCATTGCGAGGATGGTTTCAATGCCCAGAGGAAGTGCCAGTGCGACGCCCTCTGTGTGTACTACCAGAGCTGCTGCAGGGACTACGCCGAAGCCTGCAACCCGAAAGGTACCTGCCCCCTCTGGAGCCCCCCAGGCCCTTTCCCCTCGCCGGGGAGCAGTCACAAGCAAGGCCGGGCTCCCTGCGGTTGCCATTGGCTGGCTGGTAGCAGGAAGGGTGCCCCAGATTTGCGTGTGGCAATATGCCCGGGTCAGTGAGTGCCCAGCCAGCATGGCCCCTTCCAGCAGCTGCTGTGGTCAGTGGGACGTTCCATTAGGAGGCAGGCTGATGCTGAGCCCCCTTCACTGAGGGGCCCTTGTGATTTCCAAGGGGCAGGGAGTCTGGGGGGCTAGAGACTGATTCAGGGGATGGGGCGTGTAGGAGGGACCCTTCTTCCCACGCTGAATGGGAACGTTCTTCTGGCAGCACATGTCACCTCTGGCCCAGCCACTCAGAGCCCCAGCAGAGAGTCAGGGCTGTAGCGTCCCCTGGGCTCCCGGCTGCTGACTGGATCATGCTGAGCCTCTCTCTTGCCCTGTGCGCAGTGACCCGTGGGGACATGTTTGCGTTCCCCGAGGACGACTACGTGGACTACAACACCAATGCTACGCAGGGTGAAACCACAGAGACCCTCGACACAGGGCCTGAGCCCCCAACCACATCTCCAGACCCAGTCACTGCTGGCACTGTCGATTCGGTCACAGTGCCAGGCACTGGCGATTCGGTCACAGTGCCAGGCACTGGTGCCCCCGTGCTGGTCCCCAGCGGGCCGGAAGAGGTGGAGCAGGTGCAGCAGGAGGAAGAGGTGCAGCAGGACGAGGTGGAGGAGCTGTGCAGCGGGAAGCCCTTTGATGCATTCACGGACCTGAAGAATGGTTCTCTCTATGCATTCCGAGGTACTGGCGGGCGAGTGCTGCCCGCGGGCGCTGGGCGGGGGCTGGCTCAGAGCCCAGGGCTGCACAGGCTTCCCCCTCGCTTCCATCTCAGGTCACTCCCATCGGCCAGCTGCTTGGCGGAGGAAGGTGGGTCTCAGCCCAGTGCCCAGAGATGTCCATGCCATCAAACCCACCATCACAGCTGGCACTGGCTGGGCCCTTGACAGCCCCCACACAGGCAGACGCCGCACCGGCAGGGCAGAGCCCTGGGTCGCTTGCATTGCCGTGGCTGTGCTGGGCATGGTGAGGGGCTCTGGCTCGGTGCACATACCCAGCCTTTCACACTGTGCGCACTCGGGGCAGGAAACAAAGCAGTGGGGGACTTTGTGGGGGTGGGGCGGTGGGAGCTGCCCCCTCACGGCTCCTGTCTCCCTCCTCGCTCAGGGAAATACATCTATGAACTGGACGAGAAGAGCGTGAGGCCCGGCTACCCCAAGCTCATCCGCGATGTCTGGGGCATCGAGGGGCCTGTCGATGCCGCCTTCACACGCATTAACTGTCAGGGCAAGACCTACATTTTCCAGGTGGGGCTGCGGGCAGGGATTGGCTAAAGTCCTGCCTGTGCTGCTGCTGCATGGCCTGACTCGTGAGCACCACTCGCTGCGCGGCACCAGTCACACCACCGCCTGCTCCTTTGGGAGGCCCCGCTCTAGGCTGCCCCACTGGTGAGCTGCGAGGCCTCGTCCCCCTGGCCTGTGCCCCTTTGCAGGAGGGCGGCAGAGCTGACAGGCCAGGCACACAGCTGATGGCCCTGGTCAAAGGTGGGACAGTGCCAGGAGTTTGCCAAGAGCCTGTGGGCATGCGCCGGGCAGCCCCATTGGTGTGTCGGGGCATGGCCAGGCCGGTGTCCTGCATGGCAGCGGGGAGAGCGCTAACGGGGGCGGACGCTTCGCTGCGGGGAATTTACATAGCTCAGGGTTGTGGGTTCATGGCCCAGAGTCTTTGTGGCTCTTGAATCCTGCTCCCCAGGGAGGGACATGCTGCCTGGGCCCGTGGCAGGCTCTGCCCAGCAGCTGCGCCCCCAGCTCACCCTGCCTTGTGGCTGTCTCCCAAGGGCAGTCAGTACTGGCGCTTCGATGACGGTGCCCTGGACCCCGGCTACCCCCGCAATATCTCGGACGGCTTCCAGGACATCCCTGATGACATCGACGCAGCCTTCGCCCTCCCCGCGCACAGCTACCATGGCCAGGAGAGAGTCTATTTCTTTAAAGGTAAATGAGCTTCTTTCCCAGCTGGCCCAACTACCCCTCCCAGCGCCCCTGGGGCATGGTCCCCACACACGGGCAGTGCTGAGCCTCAGCTCACTGCAGCCCATTGCTCACTGGCCCTGCTGTCTGGCAGCACTGGGCCGTCCCTGCCTGGCTGCTCAGCCCGAGGGCACAGGGCACACAGGGCCCTCGCCTGCGTACCAGGTGGTGGGTGAAGTTGGCGCTGCCAGCTCCAGGCACTCAGAACTCAGGAGAGTGGCTAGAAATGACGAGGGTTTTAGACACTAATAAACGTGGTTTCACCCGTAGCTGGGGGGTGTCTGGGCTGCTCGCTGCACTCGGTCCTGGCGCCCAGCTGTATTGTATTGAAAGGAAAGCCAGGCGTCTCGCCGCTCACCTGCCTCCAGGGCCTGGGCTGTTACTAGCGCGTAGGGTGACCAGATGATGGGAAGAAAATATCGGGACACATGGAGGGGGGCGGGGGGGCTGAGCAAAAAAACAAAACAAAAAAGCCAAGCGAGTCCTGAGAAACAAAACACAACACAACACAACACCGTGCTGCCGGCGGATATCGGGACAAAATGCGTCCCGACCCAAGATCAGTCGGGACACGGGACAGACACCGAAATATCGGGACGTCTGGTCACCCTAGTAGCGCGCCAAGAGGTGTAACAAAACAATCAGCCCTGGCCGCTGAGCGGAGCTGCCTTGTACTGCCAGCCAGTGCTGGGGGATGCCCAGCCCTGCTCCAGCCAGCAGGACGGCATCTCTCCAGCCTGACAGGCTCCATGTCTCGTTTCCAGACAAGCATTACTGGGCGTACGACTTTGCCAACCAGCCCAGCCGGCAGGACTGCGAGGTGTCCTCCCCATCGCTGGTGTTTGATCACTACGCGCTCATGCAGGGCGACAGCTGGGAGGACCTCTTCCAACTGCTCTTTGGGGGCACCCCGCACAGTAAGTGGGGAGGAACGGCCCAGGTTATGGGCCTGGGCAGAGCAGGTCCCTGAAGCCAGAGGGCTGGGGGCAAGGGGAACCAGAGGCCATGGGATGCACCCCTAGCACGTGTGAGCTGCTTTGGAGTCGGGGCCATGCAGAGAGGAAGTGACACAGGTTGGGAGGTCAGGTGCTAAACAGGACAGGCAGGTTGAGGGCCCCTGATCCGGCTCTGGAGTATGTTAGACCCCAATGCTCCTCAGTGGGACCAGCTCCACCCAACACATGCAAGAAGCCAGATTCACAGGGAGCCTGGACGGGAGTGACAGCACAGAGCGCACCCCCACATGCTGCATCCCCCCAGCCCCAAAACACCTGCACACCACAACTCATGTCCCCAGGCGGCACCACGCACCCGCTGCTCCCCCTGTACAGGCGACATACCAGGACGGAATCAGGTACCAGGTCCTGTCTGTTTTAACTGGAGCCAATGCTGCGGGGCTTTGCAAGGTGAAGAGAAAGCTGGGGAGGAGGGGAACGGGGTGGGAAACAAGGCTAGGCTCCAGGACCCCTTGCGGCAGGCTGGGTCCTGCCATCACATCTCTCCTCCCAGCCTGCTCCTTGCCCTGTCACGGGGATTGGGTCGGCTCTGCTCCCCCCTGCCAGCTCCTTTCCTTCCCTGTTCTGGTGGCCCTGTGGACCCCCCTCCCTGACGCTGCCTGTGGCAAGGTCGGTCAGAGGCTGCCTCCCTGCTGGGTGAGCCTCTGCCTGCGGCTGGGACACCCCCCGGGCAGTGGTGCTGCCCACGCTGTGCTGTTCTGCCAGGTGGAGCCAGTGGACCGCGGTACATCAGCAGAGACTGGAGGGGGGTGCCGAGACACCTGGATGCTGCCATGGCCGGCAGGATCTACGTCTCCTCGAGGGCTAGCAGCTGGGCTCGAAGGAGGAAATCCCGCCGGCACCGCAAGAGGTACAGGAGTCGGCGGCCGGCAGCTCACACCTTCTGGGACTGGCTGCAGGATGATTCTGATTCCTCAGACACGGATCCTGACTGGCTGCCCGGGGGCTCCCGGTGCCAGCCCATCCAGAGCGTCTACTTCTTCATGGCAGGTGGGTCCCAGCGCCATCAGCTCCCCACAGCTGGCCTGACCTCGCGCCCCCCCCCCCCGCCCCCCAGTAGGGCTTGGCTTCAGCTTTGCCATGCAGCCCCACCAGCCCCCTTATGGCCACCCTCTCCCAGGGCCCTGCAGTTCTGCTCGGCCTGATTGTGAGCGATGGGGCTGACTTGTGGAGAGATGCCTCATGGTGGGGAGGAGAGCCGGGGCAGGCTGGGACCTGGGGCAGGGGGATCCTCACAGGGGGGCAGGCTGGGCCTGGACACGGGAGTCAGGCTGCCCTGGCGGGGCCTGGACTCTGGCCAAAGCCTTGCGCAGGGGTCCCTACGCTTGGTGGGAGGCCAGGGGAGGCCAGCAAGGCCCGGTCAGCTCCTGCTGAGCTGTGGTTGAGGGTGGGGTGAGCGGAGCCCTGGGCCCTGTTCCCCGGGGGACTGACCGTCAGGCCCTTCTCTCCCGCAGACAAGTACTATCGCCTCAACCTGCGCAGCAAGCGCGTGGACTTCGTGCGCCCTCGCTACCCACGCCCCATCGCTCAGTACTGGCTGGGCTGCCCATGAGCGGGAGAGGGGCGCCCCCAAGGGGATGGGCTGCCGCCGTCCCGCCATATCCACAGCAGCTGGGTCTGTCGCTAAAGCCAAATAAACAGGGAGCTCTGTGTCAGCCCTGGGCCGCGTCTGTCTGGGGCAGCGGGAGCTTCGTGGGCAGGGCTGTGCAGGCCCCACCTGCCTCCCCAGAGCCTGCAGGGGACCGGGCCCTGTGTCCTGGCCATGCACTGGGCCATGGGGCGCTCCACCATGGCACTGAGAGGGTTAATAGATCACTTGGTCCCTTGGCGTGGGGCACACGCTCCGAGTCAGTCCCGGGCGTCCCGCAGGCTGTAGTATTGGAACTGCTCCTGCAGCGAGTCCAGCACCTCCTCCAGCCGCAGCTCGGGGTCAGCGCCTGCTGCTGGCCGCAAAGGACAGGAGCGATTAGTGCCAGCCCCGCCCTGGGCTCAACCCTCCTCCCCTCTGGCTGCAAGGGGGTGTCAGGGAACCAGAGCTGGGGGAAGGGTCACGATTCTGGGATGGGCCCCAAAGCTAAGGAGCTCCCCCTCCTCCCCACTGATTCAGCTCCATGAAGACATGACTTCCAGGGAGCCTCTGCCCCACATCTCCCTTAGTCTCTCTTGTGCAAAGCATGCTGGGAAAGGCTTCTCCTATCCCAGGCTCACAGTATCTGCACAGTCGAGGGCCCGCTCTGAAGAGCCAGGGACACCCCAGTTCTGACCCCTCCAGCCCGCGTGGGCGGAGCTCCAATAGGGAACCCTTGGCAGCTGCTGCTCTGTCACGGCTTACCTTGGCGCCCTGTGCTGCTGCCTGGCTGCCCTGCCAGGGGAGGGGCTGACGGCACGACCTGCCCCTCCAGGCCGGGGGGAGGCTCAGGGCCCTGCTGCTGGGTGTCTCTCAGGAGCAGACACGAGCCAGCGGAGCTCTTCCTTCGGCCCAGGCTCCTGCAGCGCAAGCGAGGGCGGTGCTGAGTACGGGGGCCAGGGCTCATGGCCCCGATGGAGCACAGGAGGCTGCATGTGCAGTGAGCCTGGGGCCCACATCAAATCTGGCCACGGCTGCCCCACCCCATTGCCTCCCCGCCGTCCCTGGGTCACCTTCTGATGTGCCCTCAGCCCCTGCCCTGTCCTGGGGGCCTGTGCTCCTGCCGGCACAGCCACGGCCGGACTCACTCCTGGCCCCCGGCTGCTGACTCTCACCTTTTCCCATGGAGTAACCAGGGAGCCACAGGGCGCTGCTGGGGCCAGGGCTGAGCCGGGTCCTCCCATGGGCTGCCCTGGCTGGCCCCCTGGAACCTGGAACCGCTCTGGGCAGTGAGTACCTCCCATGGCGGCACCTCCTTGAGCAGCTGGAAGGACAAGCAGAACCCTTAGGCTGAAAGCTTCCGCTTCCTGTTCCCAGCCAGCCTTGCCGGGGGGTGGCCCGTGCCTGGGAGCGCTGGCATGGACAGGAGGCAGTGTCTGCAAGGGGGAGAGCACGGGAGGGGACGTGGCGCAGGCGTCCAGCTGGCAGAGCGCCCGTACGTGCTGGGGCGTAGCTCCGTGCATGGCTGGGGGCGCCAGGGCCAGGGCGGAAGCTGGAGCAGGTGTCCTGCTGGAAGGGAGACGGGAGTCCAGGCTCCATGGCTCATCCGTTCTCTGCCCTTTGTGCTGAGCTGGGCCCCACAGGAGCGGCTTTCAGCCAGATTCCCCCGGGCAGAGCCAGAACCAGCCCAGACACTGGGGCGGCGGCTCCCCTGGGGCGTCACGGCCATGGGCTGCGAGGCCGGCCTGCAGGACACGTGAGGGGCCAGGGCCTCGGGCGCCAAGTCAGACAGGAAGAGGAGACTCACGTGGCCACACTGGGCTGCACCGGGGGCAGGTTGGGGGCAGGGCAGGGCCTGGATGCTGCAGGAGCCGGGGGCAGCTTCGGGGGAGCGTCGGGCCTGGCCCCAGCTGCTGAGGGCTGGGGGGGACTCCAGGTGCCTGGAACGTAAACGAGACGAGTGGGAGTGGGGCCAGTGCGGCATCACAACATGCCTGAGGAGCTGGGTCATCCCAGCCATGGTGCCCGGCGAGAGCCAGCAGCCCCACAGCTTGGGGGGAGAGACCTGGCAGGGTGGGACTTGGGGGGGTCACCACAGTGACGGGCAGGTCAGTCACCCAGCCAGCAGCTCCAGGGGCTGGAGGGGGCCTGCGGTTGGCTGAGAAGCTGCCTGGAGCAGGAATTCCTGCAACACCCGTCTGAGGGGCTCCCCGAGCCTGGCTGTTCTGCCAGGCCTAGGCCTGCGCCTGCCCCAGGGACCGTGGCCCATGAGTACCCCAAGGCTGGCCTGAGGGACGGGCCTGGGCTCTGCCATCTCCAGCAGCGAACCCCCCACTCCGCACACCCAGCGCAGGCCGAGTGCCCCCCATGCACGCCCAGCACCCCCACACACAAACACAGCACCCCCACACACACACACAGCACCCACACACACACCCAGCGCCCCGCCGCACCCCAGCACATCCACACACACACACGCCCAGCACCCCCCCCACACAAACACCCAGTGCCCCCCGCACGCCCAGCACCTCCCCACACACACACACCCCCCCCCACACACACACAGCACCCCCCTGCACGCCCAGCACCCACCCACACATCCAGCGCCCCGCCGCACCCCTAGCACATCCACACACACACACACAGCACCCCGCACACACGCCCAGCACCCCCCTCACACACACAGCGCCCCCCCCACCCCTAGCACATCCACACACACACACACAGCACCCCGCACACACGCCCAGCACCTCCCCACACACACACCCCCCGCCCCCCCCCCCCTCCCCCCCCACACCCCCCACACACACACAGCACCCCCCTACACACCCAGCACACCCTGCACGCCCAGCACTCCCACACACACACAGCGCCCCCCGCACCCCTAGCACATCCACACACACACACCCAGCACCCCGCCCGCACGCCCAGCGCCCCCCGACACACCCAGCGCCCCCGAATGCCCAGCACCCCCACACACACACACCCAGCGCCCCCCACACGCCCAGCACCCCCCCGCACACACACCCAGCGCCCGACCGCACGCCCAACATGCACCAAGCGTCCCCCCGCATGCCGAGCATCCCCTGCATGCCCAGCGCCCCCCGCATGTGCCGAGTACCCCTCATGGGGCCGGCCCCCCCACGCCAGCACTGAGAGTCCAGACCCTCCCCCTAGTTCTTCAGGTGACTCGGCAATGCCTCCCCATCGCGCACGGCTCAGGGCCTGGCTAATGAGGGGTTTCCTCCCCCTGCAGAGCAGCTGTCACCCACCCAGCCTGGGCCCTACCACCCACGGGGCTCTCAGGCCCTGCCTGCATTGCCCCTCCCCCTGCCCCTTTACCTCGCCAGCTCCTGCGCCAGCGCCCGTTGCCCCTCCCTGGCGAGGGCTCGGCTGCTCGTCAGCGGGATCGGCTCCCTCCTTGGCCAAGCAGGACAATAGGAAGGGGAGAGCGCGGTGAGCTGTGGACACTGGGCCCCACCCCAGCCATTCATCTAGACTCTAGCAGGGCCCCCCCATGCAGGGTGCCAGGCCGGACTCAGCGCATGGACGGGGCCCAGCGCTGCCCTGCTCACCACGCCCTCTGGGGCAACCCCTCGCTGGGTGTGAGGGGCCAGGAGACGCGAGATCTGGCTCAGGCACCCGGCCCAGCAGTGCTGACCTTTCGGGGGTCCAGGCCCAGCTAAGCTGCTCCCCGTCCCCGGTCGGGTGCCTGAGCTGGGGCAGCGGCAAGCTGGGGGCTCTGCCAGGCGTGGGGAAGGGTTGGCGGTGGTTCTTGGAGTCGCAGAGAGCCGGGCATGGCAGGGACCCTCTGCGGCGAGAGGCGGGGGAGGCAGGCAGAGCCTGGGTGGGTGTTGTGGAGCTGCTGGTGAGTCTGTGCCAGGGAGAGCCCCTGGGCCGAGGCGGGGGCGTCTCTGGCTTGGGACCTGGTCGGAGCAGCGGCTCCCAGCCGTTCACTGCCCCTGGGCCAGGGGAAAGGCACTTGCCTGGGGGAGCGGGGCTGGGGGGCCCCTTCCCTGAGCCCAGCCAGGGAGGAGCTGGGCCTCGCTGCCTGGGAGTCGCGCTGCCGCGGGTAGCAGCTGGTTTGAGGTGGCTGGGAACACACGGCGCGGCCCTGCCCACCCCATGTGTGTAGGGGGCATCGCTTTGCCAGTGACCTCTGTCCTAGGTACCAGGCCATGCCCGGGGCTCGCCCGCACATGCGGGCTCGAGGGAGGTGTGGGGCCGGCCCCCTCTGCCAGGAGTCAGCCCAGGAGGGGGAACGTCCTGTTGCTACCTGAGCTGCTCGTTCTCCAGCACAAACTCCTGCAGGAGGCCATAGAGGCTGCGCCTGGCCGAGCTGGGTGCTCTCCTCGGGGCCCCTCTCTGCCCAGGGGCATGGCTCTCTCCCTGGCACTCGGGCAGCTCTGCAAGGAAGATGAGATGGGTGACAACTGGAGCCCAGCCGCTGCATCTGCACTCGGGCCAGGGCCTGGGGGGCAGGACACACACTTCTCTGATGCACAAGCCCATGGTGCCCCTCTGCAGGCTCCCCACTCCTGTCCCCCAGTGGCCCTGGATCCCTCTAACCCCCAGCTCTGCCCCGCCCCCAGCTGCACGCACGTGTGGGGGCTGTGCCCTCGCTCAGTATCCTGGGCAGTCGCAGCTGCTGGCGCAGGGAGAGGTTTTCCTCCCGCAGGGTCTGGATTTCTTGCTCCAAACTTTGCAGCAGCTTCTCCCGGGACACCTGGGAAATCAAAGCCACAAGTCTTAGAGGGGAGGGGGCCCTGTGACGAAGTGGGAATGTTCTTAATGTTTCCTCTGAATACTGTGTGGGTGCCTCAGTTGCCCCTATGCTGTTCTTAAGTATCTAGGTGGTGGAATAAGGGTGTATGGTTGTTGCAGAGCGACGGGCCAGTGCACATAAATGCCTGACACTCTGTCTCCTGGCAACTGATGGCCTGGGCCCCTCCTCTGCAAAGGTGCCAACTGAAGGTGTTGGAGACAAAGAGGTCAGGTGACCTCCTAGCCCGGAAAGGGACAAAGCCCAGAGGAGGAGGGGCTGGAGGGAGTTTCGGTTTTGGGAGCTGGCTGGAAAATGGAGAGGGGAGCCCCGACGGGGCTTGGGCTTCCCAACGGGGCTGTGGCCTCCCTGGGGCCCCCAAATGGACCTAACTAAAGGGGATCCTGTTGTCTGTACCAGCAAGACCTGTTTTGGACTGTGTTCCTGTCATCTCAATAAACCTTCTGTTTTACTGGCTGGCTGGGAGTCATGATGAATCACAGGGAGCTGGGAGTGCAGGGCCCTGACTCCCCCACACTCCGTGACAGGCCCCCCAGCTCAGAGAGAGGGCCCTGGCCACAAGGGGCCCTGCCCTGGGATGCAGCGAACTCAGATGTTCGGATGTTGTGAAGGCCAAGAGTATAACTGGGTTCAAAAAAGAACAAGATGAGTTCCTGGAGGCTAGGCCCATCAACGGTCGTTAGCCCGGCTGGGCAGGGACACAACCCCATGCTGTGGGTGTCCCTAAACCGCCAACTGCCAGAAGCTGGGACTGGACGCCAGGGGCTGGATCACTCGATAATTGCCCTGTTCTGTTCGTTCCCTCTGAAGCACCTGGCATTGGCCACTGTCAGGGACAGGACACTGGGGTCCAGGTCTGACCCCATGTGACCCTCCTTGTGTTCAGAACCCTCTGGCCTTACCCTGTGTGCCACAGGCTTGGTGGTGACCTTCTTGGCCCTGCCGGCGAAGCGCAGCGTGCGCAGTGTCTCCGTGAGGCAGCGCGAGGAGGGGGAGATGCAGGCGACCTGCTGGACAAGGGACAAGGCTGAGGAGCAGAGAGGGCTCTGGTGAGTCTCTCCCCACGGCCCCAGGCTAGCCGGCTCAGGCACTGGAATCCCAGACTCCAGCCTTGCAGTGTGACTCTGACAGGTCACTGCCCCTGCTCCCGTCCCAGCTCTGCACCTGTGGGGCTGCAGCTCCAGGCCCTCACCCAGCCCTTCCCCGGGTGCAGAGGGGAGCCAGGCTCCTACCATGAGCGTGATCCCGGATCCGCCCAGGGACTCCGCCAGCAGCCGGGTGAGCTTGCTGTCCCTGTACGGGATGTGACTCCGCCTCCGTCTGGGGTCCACCAGCAGAGAGATGCAGTGCCCTGCGGGGAGCACAGGCCGTCACACTTGCCTTGGCGCTCAGGTGGCGCGGCTCCAGGCGATGAGCACACAGAAAAGCCTCAAGGCCCAGCCGAGCCTGCAGCCAGCTGGGGGGGCCTTACCCAGAGCCAGGAGGCTGCGGTTGATGTTGGTGGCCTCCACTAAGCGCTCCCCAGCCGAGCCGGTGTCCTTCACCCTCTCGCTGCCGGCCAGGTCCACGAAGCAGAGCGCGCCTTGCTGGCAGGAGCTGGGCTCTGGGCTCACCTGTGGGGAAGGGGAGGGACCGTAGCTCACAGGTGTCCTGCTCCATGGGCCTTCAGGGACACTCCCAGCCAGGCAGCCTGCCCTGCGCACCTGGGGTCTCCAGTGCAGGCCCTAGCGAGCCCAGCGAAGGGAGAAGCACCAGGCTGGCTCAGACGGGCGTCAGCCCAGAGCAGCCCCTGGAGGGTGAGCAGGGCAGTAGCAAATCAAAGCCGTTCAGGCCAGTGCCCATTTGCCTCCCCGTGTGCCCCTCGGACCCTCCCCCAAGCTGCCAATGCAGCTGGCCCCCTGGGAGCAGGGTGGGATGTGCCATGGCCCCCGAGGCCCCGCGGGCTGGGACGCGAGTGACTCACAGCCTTGCGGCGGATGCGGATGGTCAGCAGGGCGTGGCTGCGGCTCGAGTGCCCATTCAGTGCATGCGCAGCGCTCCGTCGCCTTCGGGTGCCTGGGAGCGGGAGGCGCAGGCAGTTCAGAGCCGGGCGAAAAGGTTAAACAGCCCCTGACCCCCCTGACGCTGGGCCTCACCCTCCTGCAGAACCTGCGCTCCCAGGGTCCTGAGCTCGTTACGGGGGGGCCCCTCTGCAGCTCCAGGAACGGGGATGGAGCCTCTTCCCTCAGCGGCTGGGTCTAGGCCAGCGCAGGCTGTTCCCATCTGGCTGCTGCCTGTGCCCCCAGGCCGCCAGTCCTGCCTTGGAAAACAGCTGGTGGCCTAGGCCAGAGTGATGCCCGGGTGCAGGCAGAACGCTCGCTCGTGGGAGGAGCAGCTCCCCACCTGGCCACCAGGGGGCCCCTTCTGCACTGGGCTCATTGCCCATGGGCTACAGAGCCCTGGGGTCTCCACTCACCGGGGGTCCTGCCTGTGCCCCTCCCCAGCGCCCTGCAAGGCTGGAGACGCCCTGTGCGGTACCTTCCTGCAGCAGGGCCATGATGGCCTCCAGGCTCCCAAACTCCACGGTGAGCAGGTTCTCGATGTAGAAGCCCCTGGTTTTGCTCCATCGCACGGGCAGGGGCCTGGCCGGCCCTGGGCTCAGCAGGTCTCTCACCTGGACAGAGGAGAGGCACCGGGCAGGTGGGAATGGAGCCAGGACACGGGTGAGCGGGAAGGGCTGTAGCAGAGAGGTAATGGAGGGCGGGGGCAGGGACAGGTCTGTCTGGAGCCAGCCCTGCACATGGGCTGGGGGCAGGAGGTGCTGCAGCTCTTTGTCCAGGCAGGGTGGTGGGGGGGGCCCTACCTGCTCATTGTGTATCTCCACGTACGAGGCGCTGAGCACGAGGCCGGGTCTGTAGCACTGCGTCTGCTCCAGGAGACACACAAAGGCCCTTTGCATCAGCCCCCCGAGGCCGAGGCAGGGAGTCGCTGGCTGGCCCTCGCTCTGCAGAGAGGGGAGAAGTCTCGGAAAGCCAATGGCAGGGTGCCCTGAGCTTCCACCCCCTGCAGCAGGAAACTGAGAACCACCCCCAGCCAGCACCCTGCCCCCCACAGCGCCCCCTGCTGGGAGAGGCTGGAGATGGGGTAACTGGGAGCTTCCCCCCACAGCTAGTGCCTTGCCCCACTCCCCACAGCACCCCCTGCTGGGAGAGGCCGGGGCTGGGGTAACTGGGAGCTTCCCTCCACAGCTAGCGCCCTGCTCCACTCCCCACAGCGCCCCCTGCTGGGAGAGGCTGGAGATGGGGTAGCTGGGAGCTGCCCCCCCAGCCAGCGCCCTGCCCCGCTCAGCACAGCGCCCCCTGCTGGGAGAGGCCGGGGCTGGGGCAACTGGGAGCTTCCCCCCACCGCCAGCACCCCGCCCCACTCCCCACAGCGCCCCCTGTTGGGAGAGGCCGGGGCTGGCGTAACTGGGAGCTTCCCCCCACAGCTAGCGCCCTGCTCCACTCCCCACAGCGCCCCCTGCTGGGAGAGGCCAGGGCTGGGGTAACTGGGAGCTTCCCCCACCGCCGGCGCCCTGCCCCACTCAGCACAGCGCCCCCTGCTGGGAGAGGCCGGGGCTCGGGTAACTGGGAGCACCCCCCCACAGCCAGCGCCCTGCCCCCCGCCCCACAGCGCCCCCTGCTGGGAGAGGCCGGGGCTCGTGATCCAGGAGGCGCAGTAAGGCGCTGGTTGGAGTATCTGCTCAGCACGGCTGTAGGGTTGCCCCCGAGGAGGGTCTCTCACCTGGGCTAAGGGGCCCATTAACGTGTAGGTCTTTCCAGAGCCTGTTTGTCCAAAGGCAAAGGCAGTGCAGGAGAACCTGGGGGAGGGGGCAGAAGAGCCGCTGAGCACCTGCACCCTTCCTTGGAGGGTGCAAGGCGCCCTCTCGTGGCGGAGCCAGGTAATGCAGACATGCACTGTGGCCTGTGGCCCAGCGGTTCTGCACTGCCACAAGATGGTGCATGAGAGCGCGGGGAGGTGAAGGTGCGCACGGCTGGGGGCACGCGCTGGTGTGAGGAGGATGTTGCTGGTAGTTACTGGGGAGGGAGGCCACAAATGGGAGTGGGTCCTGCTGGATGCTTGTGCCTGGGGGTGAGTCTGTACAGGCGTGTGTAGGTAGAAAGCTGCAGATGGCTGCTGGGAAGAAGGCCACAGTGTGGGTGAGCAGGCAGGGGGAGCATGCACATGGCTGGCTGGGGGCTGTGGGGGGCAGGTGGACGGGGAGCATGTGCATGGCTGGCTGGGGGCTATGGGGGGCAGGTGGACGGGGAGCATGTGCATGGCTGGCTGGGGACTGTGGGGGGCAGGTGGATGGGGAGCATGTGCATGGCTGGCTGGGGGCTATGGTGGGTGGGGCAGGGGAAGCACATTCATGGCTGGGTGGGGGTTACGGATGGGAGTGGGTGGAGGGGGAGGGGAGGGGGAGCACGCTCTCCGCTCAGGGTTGCCTCAGCCTCACCCATTCGCTGCCAGCTCTATGAGTCGCTTCATCCCGCTGCCTTCAAACACCCCTTCCTGGGACGTGCCTGCGTCGAACACTGCACTTAACCTGAAGGCCGCCTCCTGCCCGGCCGCATTCACCTGGCACGGGGAGAAAAGAGCTGGCTCAGGATCAGGCCCACTCAGGCCAGTGCCCAGCTTTGGCCTCTCCAGCGTGGGGCACTCACGTAGACGGCGTTGTCCCCAAGGCAGTGCACCACACGCTGGTCCCCTCTGCGGCGCTCCGGGCAGGTCAGGGGCCGAACCCTAGCCAAAGGGAAAGGTATTCACCATGCGGGCACCCTCCTGGTCCCAGGTGCCTGGCCCTAAACCCGGCCTCAGCTCATGCCCCCATCAGCCGCCCGTCCCTGCCCCCTCACCTGACCACCACCCGGAGACGTGTTTCCTTCCTGTCCATGGGATCCTCCTGTTCACCTGCTGGGCTCCTGGGGAAAACAAGCAGTGTGGGGAGCAGGGACTCTGGCAGCCCCGAGAGCCGCCCATGGGGGAGCCGGGGGCTCTTACTGGCCCATGCAGCCGCTCAGGCTTTGGGCTCATTCTCTCTGGGCCCCGCAGCCCCGCACCAGCTGCAGCATTGGCACGTCCCAAGCTGAGGTCTGATGTGCCAGACGCAGCTGCTCAGGTATGTAGTTAACCCTTCCACCGCCAGAGGGAACGGAACCCTTGCACCTGGTGTGAAGGAATAGGAGACTCCTGCCCCCCCCGGCTGAAGGGACCTGTGGTCCTTTCCCCCTGCCGGGACTGGGTGCCCTGACCACCCTTAGTCCCTCGGTGGCCCCAGAGAGATGGGGTGGCCTCCCCCACTAGCTCCTGTGACTCCCTGGCTTACTGTGCAGTTAGATGTAGTGGTTTGGCTCCTGCGCCCACCTTGGGCTCCTGCCCCTGCTCCAGCTTCAGCTCCATCCCACAACTCTCCACTGCAGGGTGAAATCTGCAGCTCTTCGGCTGCCCAACCGCCCCCTTCTCCAGCCAGAACCACCCCCAACCAGCCTAGAGCTGCGAGTGCCAGCTCTCCGGTTAAACATTCACCTGCTCCAGCTTTGGGAGCTAGCCCCTCCCCCAGGCTCGGAAAGTGACCAGCTGCAGGGGAGGCTCCCTGCGGAGAGGACAGAGGGAGAAGGGGGCCAGAGTCTGAGTCCACCTGCCGCTGGAAGCTGGCCAAAGCCAGCCCCTTTCAGAGGTACCCAGTGAGCCGAGGGGAATGACCCCACTCAGCAGGGAGAGGCGAGTGGCTGCAGTTGGAGCAGTGACTGCGGGAACCTCGCTGAGCGGCGACCAGGGCTGGAGGAAACGCAATGCTGGGGGCTGGCACAGGGCAGCCGCCAGGCGAGCAGCAGGGCCACCATGTGTCAGCCAGGAAGGGGCCATGACTCACTGGACCCTCCCTGCCATGAGGGGCCCTGCACGCGGCACATTGGCAGCGCTGCGTCCTGTCTGCCGCAGAGAGGCCAGTATCCCGTGGAGCTCTCCCCACACAGATGAGAGGAAGAGGCCTGAAACCCTGCCCCCGCCCCCGGGCCTGGTGTCCCTCTCTGCACTTCCACCAGGAGCCTTGACCCCATTGACCCCTTTCTCCCCATCCCCTCTCTGCTCCCCTGGCTGCTTGGTTAATTCACACTGAATCCACCTTCCAGCCCCCTCTGTCCCTGTGCCAGGAACTGATCAAGGCACAGGAGGAGCTGGCCGTACGGCGCAGGCAGCGCTTCCACTGCCATGTGTGACCAGGGCAGCACCAGCCAATTGGCACTGCAAACTGAGACCAGCACAATTAGAGGCTGAGTCCCATCCGCGCCCCTCCCCCCCCAGGGGCTGGAGTTAGCGCTGGTGTTTCATTCAGTCCCAGTTCACAGGGCCCTGGGGGAGCCGACTCCAGTGTCATACTCTGGTGCTAGCCATGGATGGCACAGAGGGGCCTGCTCCCTGCAGCTGGCAGCCTGGCAAGAGGAGCACTTGCTATTTATTCCCCTGGGAAATCAATTCCCCAAACAGTCCAGCAGCTGCAGGTCACGTGGCCCCTTGTAAGGCCAAGGCAGTTAGATGCTTAACAGTGCAGGTGCAGACGGGCCTACAGCGCTCAGGACAGACAACCCACCGCTGACACCATCACGCCACAGAGGAGCCCGTGGGCAGCTGCACACAGCCTCTCAGCCTCCCAGGCATTAATAGAGGATGTGCTGGCACCGCTGGCCATTTTCCAGGCTGGGAGGTTGACAGACACTTTCCCCAGGGCACCCTACCCTGTGTGCTGCCAGCCTGGGCAGGATTTCCCACAGAGAAGCCTGGAATGTGAGCGCAGAGGGGGCTGGCCTGGAGCATGGCCCTGGGCAGACGCTGATGGCTGGGCCCATAGGGAAAGGTGACAGGGGAATATCCTGTGTGGGGAACTGGGGCCAGCCCTGCCAGCACCCAGCAAGGAATCAGATGGGACCTGGCGGGTGCCAGCAAGAAACCGGTGAGGAACCGACCCAAAGGGACGTCCCAGAGCAAAGGGAGGCTCAGAACCAGGGTTTGGGTTGGTCCTCAGCATTCAGCATGTGGCCCCTCAACTAAACCTGCTCTGCCTGGGGCCACATATTGCTGTGAGACTCCCTCCCTCCTGGGTTGCACTGAGCCCCTTCCCGGCTGGGTCACAGCGTAGCCTCTTAACTCCAAACCTGCAACCTGCCCCAGGCCTCAAGGGGGAAGGTGGAGCCCCGGTTAGTTACCCCTGGGCCTGGGGGAAGGGAGGCGCTGCTGCTCAGTGCCTGGGCCCTCCCGTTCTCAGTAACTGGGCCAGCTCCTGGGCCACCCCTTGTCATCCCCACAGAGCAGGGGCAGGGCCTGGCCGCCCACCCCGCTGGAAGAAGGGCTGGGAGACAGCAGCAGGCAAGGGGCGCAGCCCAGGGCACTGGGACCTGCCTAAAGCAGACCCAACCTAGGGAACCCAAAACAACCCCGTCCCTGGGGGTGGGGAGAGACAGGGCGGGGCTGGGTTCGCTGGGGCACGTGGCTGGGCTGGGGCCAGGCTGACTGGGAATGGGGCACTGGTCTGGGTTAATGGGGATGGGGATGGGCTGACTGGGAATGCGGCGCTGGTCTGGGTTAGCAGGGATGGGGCTGACTGGGAATGGGGCACTGGTCTGGGTTAGCAGGGATGGGGCTGACTGGGAATGGGGCACTGGTCTGGGTTAGCAGGGATGGGGCTGACTGGGAATGCGGCACTGGTCTGGGTTAGCAGGGATGGGGATGGGGCGGGGGGATGGGCAGGGGGGAATGGGGGGCTTGGATGGGCCGGGCTGACTGGGAATGGGGCACTGGTCTGGGTTAGCAGGGATGGGGCTGACTGGGAATGCGGCGCTGGTGGGTTAGCAGGGCTGGGGATGGGGATGGGGCGGGGCTGGGATCCCCCGACGGGCGCGGCGGGGGCGGGCAGCCCGCGGGTGTCAGACAGCGGCGGGATCAAAGCCGGCTCGTGCCCGCCCTGGGCGGTCCCAGACCCCTGGGAGCTGCTGGCCGGGGCGGGGGAGCGGAGCGGGGGATAAAAGGCCCCGGGAGGCGCCGGGCGGCCGCGCTGAGCCGCGGGACGGGACGGGGCGCAGGGACCCCGGCAGGAGAATGA
Organism: Platysternon megacephalum; assembly: GCA_003942145.1. Taxonomy (NCBI): domain Eukaryota; kingdom Metazoa; phylum Chordata; order Testudines; family Platysternidae; genus Platysternon; species Platysternon megacephalum. Next base: position 1,139,849 of record QXTE01000272.1, on the reverse strand, counting down.
GCGGGGCTGGCCCCGCACCCGGCCCGCGCCTCTTCTTCCCCGACGGAGACTCCGGCCGCTGCCCGCCGCCCGCCCGGGGCACCCCCCTGGCCCGCCGGCCCGAGCCCCGAGCAGGTCGGTGTCCAGAGCAGGGAGCGCCGGGGCAGGGGCAGCCTGGGGCCGGAGGAGGCTCCCGGGGGCCGGGGCTGGGGGCTGAGCTCTGCGCGGCTCCCCTGCCCGCAGGGAGCCGCCCGAAGCCGGAGCGGGGCGCGGGGGGCTGCCCGGCGGGGCCCAGGAAGAGGAAGCGAACCACGTTCAGCCGGGGGCAGCTGTGCGAGCTGGAGCGGGTGTTCGCCGCGCTGCCCTACCCCGACATCGGCACCCGCGAGCGCCTGGCCGAGCTCACCCACCTGCCCGAGGCCAAGATCCAGGTGAGCCGGGCCGGGGCGGGGGAGCCTCTGGTGCCCCGTCGTATCCCGCGGGCTGGGACGTCGGGGGGCGCCAGCGGGGGTCTGCGGCCCGGGGCAGGGGAGTCCCTCACGGCCCTTCTCTCCCCAGGTCTGGTTCCAGAACCGCCGCGCCCGGAGGATCAAGAGCGGGAAGCTGGAGCAGCCGAGCTGCCGGAGGGCTCTGGCCAGTAAACCGGCCCCCTCCTGCCCCCCACCGCCCCAGGGACAAGGGGCCAGAAGCCAACAGGTGCTGGAGCTCCGCCTGCCCGGCAGCTCCCCCCAGCAGTGCCTGGGCCAAGCGCTGCCCGGCCTGGTCTCTGCCTTCCAGGGGCAGCTCCTGTGGGAGGACAGCGGCCAGCCCCCCTGCAGCCAGGCGGGAGCCCAGTGGCCTGTGGCTGCCCCCGGCCAGGCGGGGGTGCAGGGAGCGGATCCCACGGCCGGTGAGGGGCTCTCCTACTGGGATGTGTTCCCTGCGCAGACCTCCCTCGGGTACATCTCCGACCTCATCTATAACGCGGCCATCGTCACCAACCTGGGCGAGCCCTAGGCCTGGCCCCGGCCGAGGCGGGTGCTGCAGGGTCGCCGAGGGGCAGCCGTCAGGCCTGGCGCCTAGAGCTCCTCTGGCACCAGGCACTGCTGGGCTCTGTGCTGGGCAAGACATTCGGACCTGCGGTGCCAGCTGGAAACTGCTGCCCATGGACATGGGGGCAAACCCAGCTAGTGAGGCCAGGCTGCCAACCTGTAAACAGCCCTTAGCTGTGTCAGCTCCCCTCTGCCAGGCTCCCAACCCCCACTCCATCTAACCACTAGGCACTGGAACAAACACTAGCCTGCATGGCAGCTGGGCGCTGGAGACTCTGGGCTGCCACAGGACACGGAGGACTAAGTGTCTGAGCCCCTGCAGTGGTACCTGGCTGAATTAATCTGGAGGGAGGCTCTGCACCCAGGGTGTGCAGCGGGGTGACCTCTGCATCTTGGCTTTCTTGGGTGTGTGCTGCAAAGCAATTCCATCACAATAATAAACGTGGGCTGTGCCCCCTCCCCAGCTTAACGCTGTAATTTTCATTAGATGGGAAGTATTATTGCACTGACTCCTTAAGATCTTTGCAATACCATCCAATATCCTAAATGCAGGTCTGTGTGGCGGGCTGGCAAAGCGGGTCTGCAGCCCAGTCCTGCATATCACAATCAGCAGTAATACCAACTAATCTTTCGAAAAAATACCTTAATCTCAGGCTGTATTTGCAAATGATTGTGGCCGGACCCCGCCATGGACTTTATCTACATTACCTAATCCCGGCGCCATGTAACATTTCCAGGTTACAAAATAGATTTGCACATATCAGAAATATTAAAGCGTGTTTTTAGAAGGGGCTTAGCAGACATCAGAACATTAATCAACATTGTTAGCTCCTGGCACACTGCCCACCTGCTAGCCCCTCCCTAGCCAAGCTGGGCCGCCGGGAGCTGCAGCGGAGGGGGAGGCCCCCCAGCTCTGGGGAGACGGTGTCAAGGCTCAGGCCTGCCCCAGTGCGGCAGGTGCTGGTTCCCCTGCTCAGCAGTAAATCCAGCCTGCTGTGTGCAGAGCGGCCTGCAGGGCAGGGCTCCCTTCCAGCCCCCATCGCTGTAGCCCTGGCAGCTAGAACTTCCCCACATGGGGGCTTGTGCCTGGGAGCCCCCGTCTCTTTGCCTGCCAGTAACTGCAGAGGGGAGCGTGGGAGGAGGGGCCACCGGAATCTCTCTGACCCCCTGTATCTTTGCTGCCCGCGATCGCTGCAGGGCCCTGCTGTGTCTGATCCCTGGGCGCAGGGGCAGCTGTTTCTGCCAGCCCTCCCCATGGCTGCCGGCCTGCTCGGTGGCTGGGATTCTGCCCAGAGGAAGGGGATTCTGGGACAGGTTTTCAGCAGCTGGGTCCAGGCCTGAAAATTATCTACCCCAAACCCATCCCCCAGAGGGAGGCTGTGGGCCCGGTTAGAAAGGTGATGCAGAGGGGAATGTGGCACAGCCAGCCCTCCCCCCCCGATAGGCTTGGAGGGCTGGGCCCATGTGACAGTTGAATTGCTAAGCCCCAAAGACAAGTATTTGAAAGCCATGAATCAGGCCCCTAAAGTCACAAGTTTGGCTTAAAAATCCTGACAGTTATCAAAATAAGGGAGGGTGGGAGGGGGGTCTTTGCTGTCGGGTTTCTGAGTCTTCGGGGAGCACTTGGGTCACATTTTCAAGCTTTGCACCCACGAGAACGAGACACTCCCCTTAGCTTTGTTTGAAATGAAAGCTGAGATTCTCCCTAATCACTGGATTCCAGGAGCTGGGGCCCTTATGCGGAACATCCAATATTGCAAGCCGCTCCGCCAGACAACAGTAGTTGTGTCTCTCCTGCAGCAGTGGGTGGCATCACTGGTCTCTGGTGCAAAGCAGGGAGCTGTATTTCTTACTGGGCTCAAGATGTTTGTGGTGCTGGGGGGACACAGAACCCTGGACTCACAGCTTGGCAGCGGAGGGCTAGGTCCTGCACTGTTGAAGTTGATGGGAATGACCCTGCGCCCTAAGAGAACGAAGAAGTGATTTCCAGGTATTCTTGTCTACACTGAGCATCTCTGGCGCTGTGTTTGCACTGAGTTGGGATCTTATGTGGGTTTCACGTCCCAGCTGCCTGGCAAGTCACCTTTCAAAAGCTTAATTTGTCATTTCAAATCTCCCAAAGACCATCACATCCTCTGACACAGGAACCAGCTCCCAGGAATGGACTCACTTGGCACCTGCATTCCTTCCCACAAAGTCACACCACAGAGGCCACTGTCCAGTCATGGTGACTTTCAAACATGTGGGGCTGGGAAGTCACCATGTGAGGGAGGGGAACTGCCTGCAGAGCTGCACTTACAATTCTAGGTGAGTTTTTAAAGGCAGGGCAGTAAACCCCCAAAGATTCCCCTGAAGTAGAAGCCTAGTCCCCACATGCAACAGTGGCTGTGGCAGGGGGAGCTGGGGTTAGAGGGGTCAGAGTTCAGCTTGCTCCTGTGACTTGTTCTTTACCAAACATCAAGGGATTCTGGGACTTGCAGTCCAGTGAACATGGGACCTGTAAGCTGCTAACAAAGCATGCTGGGTATAAGGCCTATTTTCCTCAGGCTGGGACAGGTCAGGGGTAGGGGTAGGTTTGCTGTTCTGTTCTCTGCCAAGGTGGTGACCAGGGCAGGGCAGGTTAGGCTCAGCTCACCTCTTCTCTCTCCAAGGGGAAGGGGCTCAAGGTGTCTGGGCAAGGGCCACTGTGGAGCATAGAGAGTGGTGAATTACCGGGGTGGTTCGTTCAGCCCCTAAGGAGCTGTAGCTCTTTGTTTTCCCTCCTTGTGGATTGTCTCGGATTACCCTGGGAGGAGAAGATTTGGGTTCAGCAGAAGAGCTAAACCACCCAACCAATGGAGAAACTGAGGCACCAGCTGAATCTGATGCTAACAAGGTAAGTGCACCTCTGCGGTGGGACAGATGGAAGCAGGAGGATGTCTCATCCTGAAGCCAGGTTCTACTTACGGTGGACTTAGGCAAAGAGGGAGGGAGAAGCTGGGTGAATCTTGCCTAGATCAGTGTAAGAGGGAGTCAAACTCCTAGGAGATCCAGCACCCTGCTGCAGTCACTCTGCCTCTGGCTTGGGAGGTTACAGAAATAGGTCACACATGCCTTTTATTTTATACAAGCAGGGCTCATTTGTATTGACTGGACTGGGTGAGGATCCAAGCAGCGGGAGCACCCACAATCCCAGTCGGAGAGATGCAAAGAGCTGCCCAAGGAGTGTTCACATCACCCCAGAGCCAGTGTTTACAATGACAGCATTTGTTGCTATTGCTGGGCACGGCAGATGCCCACGGGCTTGCCCTTTCGCCGTTGATGGTTCCTGGTTACAGGGGTTGGGGTTGAGGTCGCTCAGCTCGCTCCCCACTGTGATGCTGGAACGGAATGACAAAGCAAGGGAGAGGCTAGTCTCTGTCCCTGTGGCGCATGCTGCATCACCCCCCTCCACTGCCAGGAAGTGGGGCTGAACAGAGCCCCCAGGCCTCCAGAGGTGGGGGGAGCTCAGAATTTCCAAGGCCAGAGGGGGCCATTGTGATCATGAAAGCTGACCCCCTGCATAGCACAGGCCAGAGAACTGCCCAAAATAATTCCTAGAGCCGAGCTGTTAGAAAAACACCAAGTCTGAGTTAAAGATTGTCGGTGATGGAGACTCCCCCATGCCCCTTGGAGGAGGTGCAAGGCCTGCGAGTGTTGGTTGATCACAGGATGACTGAGCCATCAGTGTGATGCGGCTGTGAAAAAGGCTAATGCCGTCCTAGGATCTATCAGGTGAGGTATTTCCAGTAGAGACAGGGAAGGGTTATTGCCATTATACAAGGCACTAGTGAGACCTCATCTGGAACAGTGTGCGCAAGTCTGGCCTCCCATGTTTAAGAAGGATGAATTCAAACTGGAAGAGGTGCAGAGAAGGGCTACTAGGATGATCTGAGGAATGGAAAACCTACTTTGAGAGGAGACTCAAGGAGCTTGGCTTGTTTAGCCCAAACAAACAAAGGCTGAGGGGAGATACGACTGCTCTCTATAAGTACATCAGAGGGATAAATAGCAGGGAGGGAGAGGCATTATCTAAGTTAAGTGCCACGGTGGACACAGGAACACATGGATATAAACTGGCCATCAACAAATTTAGGCTCGAAATTAGACAAAGGTTTCTAACCATCAGAGGAGTGAAGTTCTGGAACAGCCTCCCCAGGGGAGCAGTGGGGGCAAAAACCCTAAGTGGCTTCAAGACTGAGCTTGGTAAATGTATGGAGAGGATGGCGATGGGACTGCCTACAACGGCATGTGGCCCATCTAGGAGTGCTAGTAGCAAATATCCCCAGTGGCCAGAGATGGGACACTACCTGGGGAGGGTTCCAGGTTACTATAGAGAATTATTTCCCAGGTGTCTTGCTGACATACTCAGGGTCTAACTGTTCGCCATACTTGGGGGTGGGAAGGAATTTTCACCCAGGTCAGGTTAGCAGAGACCCGGGGGTGGTGGTGTGTGTGTCACCTTCCTCTGTAGCATGGGGCACAGGTCACTTGCTGGTTTGAACTAGAGCAAATGGTGGATTCTCTGTAACTTGAACTCTTTTTAAATAATGATTTGAAGATGTCAGTAACTCAGCCAGAGGTTAGGGGTCTGTTACAGGAGTGGGTGGGTGAGGTTCTGTGGCCTGCAATGTGCAGGTCAGACCAGATGATCACAATGGTCCGTTCTGGCCTTAAAATCTGAGTTTAAGTTGTTCCAATGGTTAACTACTCTCACAATTAAAAATTTACATCTTATTTCCAGTCCGGATTTGTCTCACTTCAACTTCCAACGACTGGATCGGGTTAGAACTTTCTCTGCTAGATTGAAGAGCCCATTATTAAATATTTGTTCCCTATGTAGATACTTACAGACTGTGATCAAGTCACCTCTTAACCTTCTCTTTGTTAATCTCAATAGATTGAGCTCTTTCACTCTATCACTATAAGGCAGGATTTCTAATCCTTTAATCATTCTTGTGGCTCTTCTCTGACCCCTCTCCAATTTATCAACATCCCTCTCGAGCTGTGGGCATCCGAACTGCACACAGGATTCCAGCAGCGGTTACACCAGTGCCATACAGAGGTAAACTAACCTCTCTGCTCTTACTTAAGGTTCCCCTGTTTATACATCCCAGGGTCGCATTAGCTCCTTTAGCCACAGCATTACCATGGGAGGTCATGTTCAGCTGAGTATCCACCATGCCACCACAACTTCCAAATCCTTTCGCAAGTCACTACTTTTGGGATGGAGTCCCCCAGCCTGTAAGTACGGCTCAGTCTTTGTTCCCATGTGTACATTTAGCCTCATTAAAACACACAGTTTGCTTGCGCCCAGTTTACCAAGCGACCGAGATTGCTTTGAATCAGTGATTTGTCCTCTTCATTATTTCCACTCCCCCATGTGACTCTGGGGTTTCACCCACACCAGTGAGGGGTTGTGTCTCTGCCTGCCCTGTAACCCCGAGTGCAGCTTTGACTCAGAGCCCTGGCACCAGCAGCGTGTTCACAGCACAATGGCCTCATCTTGCTTCCACCAGCCTGGTCATTCCTTGCAGGGCGACACCAACAGCCCTTCCTGTTCTGAGTGCCCCCAACGGTCTCCACTGCAGTGTCCAGTCCCTCTCGCTGGACCCCCACAGAAGTTAAGTTTGCTGCCTCCAAAGAGACAAAGTGCACTCCAGCCTGGGGGTTCAGCTGAAGATCCACACTTCACTTCAATGGCCGGCACTGGCATGGCTTTGTAATAACACAAGGACAAAGTTATTAACGAAGAAGGTAGGTTTAAGAGAGAAGAATAGAAGACACAGGTTGGGTACAAGTAAAACACGCTTTCTAGTGTCTAAAACGTAATGTTAGCAATTTACAATCTTTGTATAAGTAGGTTTCTCACCATAGTGACTTCCCAGACACTGTAAGCCCCTTGGCTGAAGGATCCCCCTTTCTCAGATTGAGAGCTCTGGCCTCGTGTCCCTCCCCACCGTGATGGATGCCAAAATGGCTTTTTTTTGCTTATATTTTCCAAAATCTATTATCTCTGTTTCAGGAGCCAGGAAGGCTTCCTGGAGGGTGCAGGGTCCCCCCAGTCGTGACTGTTAATCAGTCTCTCTTCCTGCCCCCTCCTTTATCTCAATGGCTTTGTTTACCTTTTACGAAGATGTACTTTTTGTTGTCCTCTGAGGTTTTACCTGGCTCAATTCACATTGGAGACGCAGGGAAATAGGTGAAACAACATTCCTTAGTCTAGGACAGGCCAATGGTCCATCTAGCCCAGTAGCCTGTGTCTGACAGTGGCCAGTGCCAGATGCAAGGAGCAGAACAGGGCGATTTTGAGTGATCCATCCCCTGCTCTGCAGCCCCAGCACCTGGCCGTTTAAGGGGTTCTGTCCCTGCCCATTTTGGCTAATGGCCATGGATAGACAGATCCTTCATGAACTTCTCAAGTTCTTCTACTTGTGGCCTTCACAACATCCCCTGGCAAGGAGTTCCACAGGTTGACTGTGCATTGTGTGAAAAAGTACTTCCTTTTGTTTGGTTTAAACCTGCTGCCTATTAATCTCATTGGGTGATCCTGGTTCTTGTATTATGTAAAGTGGTAAATAAAACTTCCTTATTCACTTTCTCCAAACCAGTCATGATTTTATAGACCTATCATATTCTCTCTCCCCCCCCCCCCCATTAGTCATCTCTTTTCTAAGATGGAACATTCCTAGTCTTTTTAATCTCTCCTCATATGGAAGCTGTTCCATACCCCCAGTCATTCTTGTTGCCCTGCTCTGTCCCTTTGCCAATTAATATATCTTGAGAGGGGGCAACCAGAACTGCATGCATTATTTAAGGTGTGGGAGTACCATGGATTTATATAGTGGCACCGTGATATTTTATTTTATCATCTATTCCTTTCCTAATGGTTTCTAACATTGTTCGCTTTTTTGTCTGCTGCTGCACATTGACAAGATGTTTTCAGAGAACTATCCACAATGACTCCAAGATCTTTCTTAAGTGGTAATAGGTAATTTAAACCCCATCATTTTATATGCATAGTTGGGACTAATTTTTCCAATGTGCATTACTCTGCATTTATCAACATTGAATTTCATCTGCCATTTTGTTCTCCAGTCACCCAGTTTAGTAAGATCCCTTTGTAACTCTTCACAGTCTGCTTTGGACTTAACCATCTTGTAGTTCAGTGTCATCTGCAAATGTTTCCACCTCACTGTTCACCCAGTTTTCCAGATCACTTATAAATATGCTGACAAGCCCTGGTCCCAGTGTAGATTCGTGGGGGACCCCATGATTTACCTTTTTCCATTGTGAAAACTGACCATTTATTCCTACTCTTTGTTTCCTTTCTTTTAACCAGTTACTGATCCACGAGAGGACATTCCCTCTTATCCCATCACTGCTTACTTTGCTTAAGAGCCTTTGGGGAGGGACCTTGTCAAAGGTTTTCTGAAAGTCTAAGTCCATTATTACCTTTATCAGCCAGATATTTTTTGATGAGATTGCTAAACCCAGGGATGAGAGTTCAGTCCTTGAGGGGGCCATTTAGGGATCTGGGGCACAAATCTGTCTGGGGTTGGTCCTGCTTTGAGCAGGGGATGGGATTAGATACCTCCTGAGGTCCCTTCCAACCCTGCTATTCTATGATTAAAGAAATCAAGTGTAATGGCTTCTGTAGAAGCAATGGAGTAGGGGTTTGGCTAAAGAGGGCAGAGACACACCCAGGCTGCCCAGGTACACAGTGCAGGCATTTCACACACAGCATCTCTGCCCTAGGAATCTGCCTTGGGGCAGGAGGAAGGTAATTCTAATGTACACAGAATCCATTTATTTTGAACAAGGGACAGCAACTTCAGAGCTAGAAGATGAGGCAGGAATAAGCCCCCCACTCCTCCCTGTGCCACTCATGGATTTGAAACCTCCCACTGCTGCTGACTCTTCTGTTCCATGCCACAAGGTCCCCATTCAGTGCATCTGGTGATTCATTTCGAACGTGGCAGGAATAAGGGACATGGTGTGAGGAAACTGCAGTAGGCACAGGGACCGAATGGACCAAAGCCAAACATACCTGTGAACAAATTAATAACCCACAGGGGAGGAAAAGACCTCCAGCGTAAGGATCACAGTCTAAGTGAAAGCCTCCCGACTACAATCCTCCAAGCTCCCCTTCCATGGTCCGCACCATCACGTACAGTTCAGCCAAGCCCACCACTGAGGCCACAATCACAGCTGACAGCACACGCTGGGGGGACAAGAAGAAACAAGGGAGGTTTAAGTGACGCTGCTGGAGCATTCCAATCAGCCTCCTGTTCTCAGTGGAGATGGCATTCCTGCCAGTTCCTTCCAATGTGCTCTGAACACACCAAAGGAAGTTGAGGATGGAAAAAACAAACATGGAAACTGTGCCGTCCCAGCTCACACTCACCGCTGCCATTTCTGTGAAGATGTACTGGCTGCCCAGGTATGTGCAGGCAAATGCAGCCACCACTGTGACAATGAAGTTGAATACGGTGATGACCACGGCTTTCATGGACCTAACTGGGGATGGAAGGGAGGGAGGAGAGATGTCAGCAAAAGCATTTGCAGACAAAAGCCGTTTGTCATTAGCATGCAACGTAAGGGCTTGGGGTAAGCTATAGTACCTCTACCTGAATCTGCCAGTCCCCTCCCCATTGTTCAGATAGAAAAATACTCAAGAATAAACATGCCTTGTACTTTTTGAAAAAACTCGCCTCTTCTGAAGCAGCAATTTCGATTTAAAACACTAACAAATTCACCTCTGCCTGCATTGCTGGGCCCACAAACTGCAGCAGGGGACAGCATGAGCCAGAGAGAAGCAAGCTGGAAACAAAGTTTCACTGGTCAGGCTATCTAGGTCAGAGCTGGTAGACATCTCTTCTTTAGGCACCATGGTCTCCCCTTCTGACCCAAACTCCCAACCCTGAGGCTTTTCAAAGTCCTTCAAACTCTGACACCCATAGAATCATCCCCTGTAGTTATTTAATGTATAAATAGGGACCGTCCCTTATTTCAAATTAAACCCATCTAGTGAAACACAGCCTGCTAGTCAGAGAGAGGTGGGGCTGCTCTGTCTTTGAGGATGAGTAGATGGCAATTGATTTAATTCTCACAATTGGCTTTCTGCCTGCTGGGCATACACTGCCTGTTTCCTCCTGTGTTGATACAACTCACCTTGCCTTCCCAAGTCAGCCAGAGTCCCGTACCGGTTCAGTTCCTGAGAGGAGAAGAACAGGGTTATAAAAACCTTATTCCACCCTAGGTGTCAATTCCATAGTGGAGACAATTCCAGTAGAGCATCCTGCACTGCTGCCCCATTGAGACTAGAACTATATTTGATCAACAGGCTTGTGGGTACCACCCTGATGGCTCGGGTTCCTTTGTTTACAATACAGATTTGGCAGCCCTGTTTGAGGGGGGGAGGCTTCCAGCACTTCTCTATTTCTCCCTTCAAAGGCCTCGTGCTGCACCAATCCTCACTCCCGGTGAGGGACTCTGGAGCTCAACAGTGATACTCTTGGATAGGCCAGCCGGGGTCATGGGAAAGCGATATGAGATGCTCTCCTCACAGAACTGAGTTGCTTTTGCCTCTGAGCTTCCAAACCAAAGAGCCTGGGACCCCAAATTCATCTCTGGGCATTGCCACCAAAGAGCGGTGCTGAGTCACTTATTACTTTAACATTTATGGTGGTCACATAGGGTATGGTCACATAGGGAGAACAGACTGTCCAGATTTATTCTGATCTTGTATCTTCCCTGCCTTTCTTCAGACCTGGCAGTTGATGTTTCTTGTTATCCGCTTGTATTCCTCATTGGCTAGCTTAGCCTTTATCTTCTCCAGACGGGCCACCAGCTCTGGGTTCTAAAGACAATTAATAAACAAGAGAAACTGCAATGAGAGCTGAGGTGCCATTAATTTATTCTGTACATTTCTTGGCACATGAAAAACATCTAGTTTTAGTGTCCCTAGCTAAGAGATGGAAACAGTGTTCTAACAATAGCTGTAACTAGCATCTATCCCATGCTTGTTACATACCCTTGGAGGTTTCTCCACTTCAGGGAGATAAATCTCGCTGCCTTCCAGTAGCTCATGGAGATACACAGGAGAACCTACAACACAAAGAGTTCCTCTAAATCCTTTCAGTTCAGAAATGTAGGCAAAGCAGTGAAATGTACCAGCCAGGCCATTCTCTGGATCTCTAGCTGGTCACATCAAGGATGCAACATGGAAACGTCTCCAAGACATATTTTATGTGTGTGAGTGAGTGTTTAAAAACAACAGCCTAGGTTCACAGTTCCAGGATAAATGAAAGACAAGTAGCATTATAACTAGATTTCAAATTAGATTTGAGATCAGTTTGAGCAATGAAGATGTTAACAAGGTAAGTGAGGAAATATTGTAAAGTGAGGGGTTTTATTTTGACTGTTTAACTTGAATTTTTACACTTTGCAGTAGTTTTCATTCAGCCAATTCTGAGAGAACACTTTTTGTGGATAAAATTAACTGTTGCTTTAAAGTACAAGCGTTGTAGAGTCTATCATCTGAGATGGATCCCCAAACAGTTTAGAGGAGTTAGAGATAAATACTATGCACTTGTCTAACACCTACCAGCTGAAGATTTCAATGCACTTTAAAAACAATAACCAAATACCCTGTGAAGTTAGTATTATCCTCATTTTACAGATGAGGAAACTAAGGGATTGACGTTAAGTGATTTTCCCAAAGTGGCAGAGCCATGAAAAAAGCCCAATTTGTGCCTTAAATTCTAATCCTGTGCCTTAATTATACAGCCATCCTTCCTGCAACAGGGAAAGAAACATGTCAGAGGTATAGACATAACGAGGAGGCTGAGATACAAAAAGGGGGCTCTGGAGGCAGGAGTTGGAGAGAAGTCAGCACCAATGCTGGCCACACTGTCTGAAGGGGCAGAGGTTGATGGTTCTAGACAAGAGAGGGGAGTTAGAGACAAAAGATCCATTAGGACAGGTGACTCAAAATCCATGGAGGTTTTTATAGACAAGAATGGAAGGCTCCAGTTCCAAGTTGCCTGAAGTAATAGGGAGCAGTCTGAAGATAGTACAATGGGGCCATGCTTCTCTGTACATGTGAGAAAGAGAGCAGCTGGAGAGCTGGGACTTGGGGAGACCACAGGGAAGCAAGGAATAACAGAGGTGACGGGAACCAGGAGAAGGATTTCAGCTGAGGCAGATCAAGGCTGTGGCACTCACAGGAGATGGAAGTCAGTTTTAGGGTCCCATTACTGGAGGGGGGAAGTGGGTATTTTGGGGGCCCTGGATGTTATTTAAAAAACGAAACCTTCCAGGATTCCAGGGGCTAGTTAACCCCCTAGAAAAACGTAGATTTTAAGAGTTTGCAAAAGCAAAATTTAGCCGCGGTGTCAGTATGTTGTGTGGATTTATAATTTATATAAAGGGTGAAGCTACCGATCTGCTGCTGTTCCGCTGCTTAGCAGTGGATAACTTTGTGCATGTTTTGGCCTTGCTGACAATGATTTGGGGCCCCCTAGAAGATCTTGGGGGGAAGTACATGTACCCCTCGTGCCCCCCAGCGCCGGCCCTCGCTGCAGGGCCCGGAAATGAGCCCGGCGGACGCTCAGCCTCAGGCCATGGCCCCGGCCGGGGCCTCTCTCACCTGCCTGGCGCAGGGCGCCCTGCAGCTTCCGGAGCAGGCTGAAGGGGACGAGGGGGCCGCGCCCGGCGGCCTGGGCCCCCAAAGCGGCCTCCAGCTCCGCACGCAGCTCGCGGGGAAGCCGCCCGAGCTCCCCGCTGGCGGAGGCCGCCGCCCGCACCAGCCGCTCCCCCGCCAGTATGGAGGACGCCATCTTGGACAGGACGGGGGGTCACATGATCACAAGCCCGTTACCAAGGCATCTCCGATCAACCATAGAGAGCGGGCTTCTCCGGGGAGTGGCCCCTCCCGCGCCGCTCGCAAAGGGCGCTGGGAAGGCGGAGGTTGCATAACAGGCGGGGGTTGCGGCCGCGCGGTGCATTGTGGTCCGGTGGTGGTGTCAGAGCTAGGCCCTTCCGTTGTCCCCGGCTCGGCCGGCGGGATGTCGGGCTGCGCGGCGCGGCGCTACCTGGCGGCGGCGCTGAGCAGGTGTCGGGTCCGGGCCCTGCCGCTCAGGGAGGCCCCGAGCCGCGGCCTCCGGGCGCTGTGTGCGGCGAGCCCCGGGGCCTCGCAGCTGCCCCCGCGCCGCCACCTCTCGTCCCGGTGAGGCCGGGGCCCGTGGGGCGGGGGCGGGGGCGAGCGGGGCTCCGCGGGCCCCCTGGTCCCCGCCTGGCCTGAGCGCGCTGTGCTTTTCCCGCAGGAACCGGGCCGAGGGCNCGGGGCTCCGCGGGACCCCTGGTCCCCGCCTGGCCTGAGCGCGCTGTGCTTTTCCCGCAGGAACCGGGCCGAGGGCAAAGTGCTGGAGCCGGTGGGAGTGTTCGAGGTGCCGAAGCAGCAGGGGAAATACGAGACGGGGCAGGTGGGTGCCCGGAGCGCCTGGCCCTGCCCTCGCTGCGGCAGAGCTGAGAGACTCCGGCGGCGAAACCATCCTTAGATCCGCGTTACTCACTCCCCAGCATCGGCCCTGCAGCCGCAAGGGAGAGTCTAGCACCTGCTCCCGCGGTGCGGAGCCCTCGCCACCCTGCCTCCCTTCCTGGCCTCACTCCGCCCAGTGTCATCGGCACTTCATGTGGCCAAAGCTGCGTTCCCAGGGATCCCCCATCCCAAGCCTTCTCCACCCCCGCTCTCCTCTCTGGCAGCAGGTCCGGAAAATGGAGCATGTCTTAGATTCTTTCTTCTCTCCTGCCCCATCAGCTCAGCTTCTGCCCAAATTTTGCTATTTCTCCCTGCATAATACACATAAAATGCTGCTGCTTTAGAAGTGTGAGGTTGTTACCCCCCACCCCCTTTTTTTAAATGCGTTTTAATCTCTTGGCTGTGATTTGCACAGGACTGAAGTTTATGATTCCCCTTTTCAGCTGTTTCTTCACAGTGTGTTTGGCTACCGAGGAATAGTCCTGTTTCCCTGGCAAGCCAGGTTGTATGATCGGGATGTTGCTTCTCCTGTTCCAGAAAAGTAAGGATTTACATTTGTTCATTTGCTCCCATGCTGTTTAAGCCTTTTACTGTCCTGGTCAGGGACATTGAGGTTTTAGGAAAGAGTGAGGCAAAGCCTCAAGTGACTTTTGTGTGAGCACCAAACCGGGAGAGATCGGCTCATAATAAGAGAAACTATTTTGGTGTTAATTTAGACTAAGTTAAAAGATGGGAGGAAGGTTTTAGGGAATGGTGTGTGCGCTTTAGAAAACAAATGGGTGGTGGAATTGCATGTTAACGAAAGAAACTCCTGTGGATTTAGGTGTAGGTTGCTGTATAGGTTCCTAGTGATTTGAACTGGTTGGCCTTGGCTCCAGTCTTGGCAACCTAGGTTCAGTTCAGCCTTCTCAGACAAGGAGGCTCCTTGTCTTTCACTTTCCGCTCCATGCAGCTGATGAACCCGGCAAATGAGTCTTGTGGGACACTTCTCAGTCTCTGTAAATGGGGGCTATCATGCCACTGACATGGATTTTTTTTTTTTTTTTGGGCATCTCACATCATTTATTGCTGTATGTGTGGGTGGTGTGAATCTCACATTGACTGAAATGGAGTGACTGGAGATCCTGCAGTGTATTCAGAACCCCCTTTTCCTTTAAGAATGAACTTGTTGCTGGTAGCATCTGTTTGTACTTTATCCACAATATCAGAGATGCAACCTGATGTATGACAAAACTGATTCCCGCTCTATGTATCACTTGCTGTTGGTGGGTGTAGTCACATGCGTAGGGTGTGTGCTAGTGAAAGGAGCTCTTGTGCTCAGAATTTGTCTTTCTGTTTAGGAGTGAGAATGCAGCAGGTCATGGATCCAAAGAAGTCAAAGGCAAAACTCACACCTACTATCAGGTGCTAATAGATGCCCGGGATTGCCCACATATAGTAAGTGTCTGATAACCTTGTTCTTGACACCCAAAGATCTCCCTCTTCTGTTAATTCCTCAGATGCAGACAGCAGCTGTAATGAAGGGCTGGGAGGGCACTGTTAATGTTGTTCCTCTGTGGTGGGAATGTTTGGAACAGGGGTGACTGACTGGTTCTGTTTTACCAGGTCATCGTTCTGCTAAGAAAGATCATCAGAAATGTTTAACCATTACTCTTCTGAGTAGGTCAGATTTCTTCTGCCTAGGTTAACTTCTTGCCCATGCTGGAGTATGGGTTCTGTGATGTTTGTGTAATACAGGTTAGGTAAAGGCAATAGGAAGCAACAAAATCTTATTTTTAGTTGGTGTTTGAATTGTGATTTTTCTCTAGGAGATTAAAACAAGAGAAATGTTTGTTCCGAGCTGAACTGGTTAAATGAAATAAATGTACAATCTTGAGAGAAGAATAATAAAACTTCTGTCGGCCCACAGTATTGTCCATTCGAAGTGCTAAATCCCCCTTATTTTCAGTCTCAGAGGTCACAGACGGAAGCAGTGACGTTCCTGGCGAATCATGACGACAGTCGAGCTCTCTATGCCATACCAGGTGAGTAAATAGCTGCTCTTAAGCTTTCTGGAGAGTGCAGATTCTCGTGAGATCAGGCTAGAAGGACCGTGAGAGGTACCATCGCCAGTGTAGTCTAGTAACAGCAGTACATAGATCTACCCCTGGAATGCCTTGTCCTAGGTGCAGTTTGTAGGCCTCTTGGAGAACAGTCGAGTGACTGACATGCACAGCACTGTGAAGAGGTGTGTTCAACTGGAGTCCGTGGCTAGGCGAGTGAGGGAGTCTTGACTGTTGCTCAGATACTTTGAGCTGTTGACCCCAAACCCCCCCCCTCTCTGCTTAGCAGTAGATATACTCAGATCCTACACCCTGCATTCCCTTCTCCTCCTTTATTTCTAGGGCTGCTGGATCTCTCTTTCTCCTTCTGTTGTGTTCCCTATCTGAAGTCCTTGTGTGATAGTCTAATCACTTCTGCAGCCACTAGTGGCTCAAGAAGAGAATTGGCTTTATGTGGGGAGAAGTATGTATCCCTTTTGAAGAAGGTGGTAAAGCGAGACGTGAAGAATTATTGCCAGGGAGTGTCCTGTAGGTTGAGGATAGTTTTGCTAGTTTAGATTTCCTCTGCCAGGCCCTTTCTTTACTGCTCATTAGTGTAATTTATTGCCCTGCTAAGATGCCTCCTGTGAATCTCCCTTTGCTGATGGCATTTAATGGCTGATGTGGGCTTCTTCTCTAGGTCTAGACTATGTAAGCCATGAAGACATCCTTCCCTACAGCTCCACCGATCAGGTGCCAATCCAGCACGAGCTCTTTGAGAGGTTTCTTATGTACGACCAGACAAAAGGTAACTGCATGCCCCTCGAGCCTTGCCCTAGAGAAAGCCTCTACAGAGCCGTGTGCTCCTATAAGGCACCTTCATAAGGAAAGACCGGCATCTGCAGCTCATTGTCTTAGGCGCAGTGCGTTACCCATGCTGGGGTGAGTGAGAGGCTTTGTTCTAGCAGAAGCATCCTTAGACAGACCTCTGTAACCACGTAAAAGCTGCCGCTCTGTCTGAGAGGCGGGAGTTCAGTAGCTTATCTATAGCCACTTGGATAAACTGTCATCTTTCCACTCCCTGCAGTTCCGCCTTTTGTAGCAAGGGACACGCTGTGTGCGTGGCAGGAAAAGAATCATCCCTGGTTAGAGCTGTCTGATGTGCACCGAGAAACCACCGAGAATATCCGAGTCACCGTCATCCCCTTCTACATGGGCATGAGGGTAGGTCTGGGTCTTACCTAGCGTGGCCACCATTGTTCCTCTCTCCACCCCATTTAAAACACCCCCATCCTTTCTATGGGCCAGTGCAGATAGCGCCGAGTCCTGCTGCAGCATCTCGCTTTCGTCCTGTGACCTGGCTTCTTGTTCTAGTTGCATCCTCACGTATCATTATCCCCAGTGGTCGTGAACATGGAAACATGGGACAGAATGGTTATGGGAACATCCCCATCTCAGCCCCTGCTAGTTGTTAGCTGAGTTCTGTGAAACGCCTTGGGCTGCTCTGTGGGAGAGGTGCTACTAAAGGGCAGGTGAGAATTTTCACAATGCCTGTATCATTAACACTCCCTGCTGTTAGTGTTGGATGTAAAATGGCACCAGCACAATCTGGACCGCAGTGAGTTACACTTGCAGTCCCGTCCCGTCCCCCCCCCCCGTGGGGTTTGACACTCGGACTGCTTTGCCTTCTCCCTGGGGCTGAGAGGAGTTCCCCGATTAAAGCTTTCTGGATTCAGCTGACACCCTGTGCTTCCAAAAGTTGATTAGCACCTTGCTGCTCCGGGTTCAGCTTGTGTATTAGCCAGCTGTCTCCTGGGGTGGAGAGCTGGGGATTTACACATACAGGTCAGTTTCAAAATAAACAATGCCTCTAGGACCAGTAGGATTGTAAGGCAGCCTTGGACCACAACACGGGCAGGCCTTGATGGAAGCTAAGCTTCTGGAGAGCTGAACTGGTATGTATCCCATCTGCTAACCAACAGCACGTGGAGTTGGGCATCCTCTAACAGCACAGAGGGTATAATTAACAGGGGTACCCATGACTGGTCAGTTCTCTAGTCACTGGTGGATCCCTGGAGCTCTTCTGTCACAGTTACATAGATGCTCAGGCCAGTGCTACTCTGGGAATGAGGGACTAACTCATGGGTGAATTTAGAGAGTGCCTCAGTCTGTGCTGCCCAGTCAGCGTGCTTGTGCTGTGCTGATCGCTGAAGGGGCATTGGCACTGAGCTGAAGGGCATCCATTAAACTAGTTTATTTCTCTTGACAGGAAGCCCAGAATTCCCATGTTTATTGGGTAAGTGCCTTGTGCTTCTGTAAAACAGCCTGAGGAGGAGGAGGGCATTTCTTTGCTGTGAGGTGCTGGAAGCCCCACCATGGCTATGGACAGATTTATCATGATGGGCTCTGAGGGAGGGTGGCATCAGCAAGTGGACCTGATACCTGGCCTATTGGCGGCTGGCTCCAGCTCCTAACGACTTTGTCTCTTGCCTCTCTAGTGGCGTTACTGTATCCGTTTGGAGAACCTTGACAATGAGGTGGTACAACTGCGAGAACGGCACTGGAGGATATTTAGTTTGTCTGGCACCCTGGAAACTGTCCGGGGCCGAGGAGTTGTGGGAAGGGTAAGTATTGCCTGATATCTGTCCTCAGACATAGCCTCCGTTTGCGGCACTCGCCCTGGGTTGATTTATCAGTATGCGGCTTAATGGGCACTTCCAGTGACGGCAGTAAGTGTGCGCTATGAAAGAGTCATGTGCACAGTTCCTTGCAGATTCTGTTACTCCTGAGGGAATTCTGCACCAAAAAATTCTGCGCGCAATATTTTAAAATTCTTAAAATTTTATTTGTCAATAAATAAATGTGGCTCCAGCATGGCAGTGGGGAGCACAAGCCACTGGCTGCATTGCGGTGGGAGATCACCCTGAAGCCTCCACCGCTAGTTCCAGCATCTATGCCTCACTCCCACAATCCCCCTCCCCTGCCCTATTCCCCCCCCTGCCCTTTTCCGCCGCTCTTCCTTCCCCACCACCTCTTCTCCTTATCCCTCCCCCCCCCCCACTTCCTTCACTTCCTCCCCACCTTACCCCCCCCCCCCCTGCCCCCCCCCGCGCCCCCCCCCCTCCCCCTGCCCTATTCCACCCCTCTTCCTTCCCCACTACCTCTTCTCCTTATCCCTCCCCCCCCCCCACTTCCTTCACTTCCTCGCCACCTTACCCAGCCCCACCGTGGGCACTCACTGTTGCACAGAAGGGGAGCTTGACTGGCACTAGGACCCAGGAGGCGGCGTTCAGCTGCAGAGTCAGCAGAGCTGCAGCCCCCTTCAGCTAGGCAGCTCTGCGCTTGCAGAAATGGGGGGGGGGCAGGGGCACGTAACCCCGCATCCCCCCCATGCCTCGCCTCTGTTTGGGGGCAGTTCCCCCCAAAACTGCGCCGATGGTCGTTCCCCCTCCCCCGCATGCCCTCCCTTTGGTTCCCTGCTGTTTTCTGCCTGCCCGGGGGCGGGGCTTTATGCAGGCACGCAGTCCTGCAGAATTACCCCAGGAAGGAGCCCAGCAGAAAGTGCAAGTCTGGTCAGCAGAGGGTTGTTCCTAGTTCACTCAGTCCCCCAATCATCTGACTATGGGGGGAACTGAAATACGGTGTCCTGCTGGTGCCACTTATTAGGTGTGGCCTTTATTATGGGGGTGGTGATGGCAAGAAGAGGAACAATTGCTAAGCAGCATTTTGAAGCCTGAGGAGCAATGCTGATTTTGTTGCAAAGCAAATCTGCCAATGTCTGGCTGTGGAGAAATCTCATGGGATCTGACTGATACAGTGGGGTCTCTTTGTGTCCTCAGGAGCCAGTCTTATCCAAAGAGCAGCCAGCATTTCAATACAGCAGCCATGTCTCACTGCAGGCATCCAGTGGTCACATGTGGTAAGAAACATTCACTGTTGTGGTAGTGCAGAGTCCTCAGTTGGAGATTAGGACCCCCGAGACAGTCTGTGTCCTAGAGAGCTCACAGTCTGGGGTTCTGACAGGACTCAACTGCTGGTGGGTCTGGACAAAGCAACTAAAGGTGGCTGCACATTTGCATAAACCAGGCTGTGGTGATAGTTCCAGGAACCCCTGCTGTCCATGAGCCCTGGCAGAGGCGCCGAGCTGGTTCCTCCTTCTCCCCCAGTTTCTCCCTTGTGACGGAGCTGGGCCCTTTCCAAATTATCTGCTTATATGCTCAGCTCCCCAGCATGTTCCCTCTTGAGTCCCAGAGGCAGGGTTGTATTGGCTCTTGTGCCCTAGGGCCTTCCTTTAGCAGAACCCACTGGAGGAAATGCTAAAGTGCAGTGACTTTCTCCCAGAGTGAGTCTGAAATTCAGTGTCCAAAGGCCTGACGCTTGGGATTGTTCCTGGCTTACGCAGTCCCACGTACTTCAGCAGCATTGAAAACTAACCACATATTCCTTAAATCTCTAACTGTGCACGTTGTGATGTGGATGCTCAACGCCCTATCAGGAGAGGTACCACATGACACCTCTCTTCCCCACCTTTGAGCATACCTTTCTCAGAAGCTGGGGGCTGCTTTGCAGACACTTTTATCTGAGCTGGAATATGTACTACAGCAGATCTGCCCCTTCAGGGTGAGCTCTTGCTAACTCCAGCTTTCACCTTGCATGGTTGGGTATTCCTGACTAGTTGAATGAAAGGTCCCCTGGGAGTAGAATGCAGCTCGTTGTAGTGTTCTCCCTCCCCAAAGTCTGAAAGGAAAGACGGGCGCCAGAGCTAGGAAGCCATTCCAGTAGTGGGGAGAGGAAGGGGCTCGAATCCCCGAATCACCAAGCCACATGGCTTCCTTTCTAGTAGATGGACTTCTCAGGTGATGAAGAATCCGACTCAGAGCTATTTTTATCTATCAAGACCCCTCCCTGTTAGGTCCCATCCTGCATCACTCAAGGCAGTTTGCTTTCCTGAGGCAGTGGGAGACCTGCTGGGGATTTGACTTGTCTTACCTGTGTACGGAAATGTGTGTTCAGTGCTTAATCTTCCCCTTGTGAAATTGTGAAGCAGAAACTTCAGCTTCCAAACTGCCTGTGATGGGCCTTTAAGGACTGATCCCAGGTTGCTGAGCCATTGGGGCTTCTGCTGGTAAATAAGAATGTGAATTTGACCTATTTGCAAACTAAACTCAGATGGCCTAACCTAGCCTGTCTCCGGCCCGGACTGAGGAGAGCATTGTCCGAGCTATCTGGGGGTGGCTTTAGGCCTCTTCCTCCCTGTGGGGTGGCCTGCTCTGTGTTGGGCTAACCGCCTTGTCATAAGTGAGTCACACGGCCGGTGATGCTTTCCTGCCGGTGGGAGGATCCTGCAAAGGCAGAGTGCAGAAGGGTTGATGCCTCCCCCAGGAGTTGCCATTCCATCGCTGCACTGTGAGGGGCGTGGTGATGCATTGGTCTCAGTCTGGCCTCTGACTTTGTTTTGCAGGGGTACTTTTCGGTTTGAGAGGCCTGATGGCTCCCACTTTGATGTCCGAATCCCACCCTTCTCATTGGAAAGCAACAAAGATGAGAAGACGCCTCCCTCTGGCCTTCACTGGTAGAGCAGTCTAAGCACGGTACCCCAGGAGAACAGTTGTGCTTCCCACCCTGCTGCAGCCACGGATATGGAACTTTTCAATATTTTAAACCATTTTGTTTTAACCATTGCTAAAGGGGAGTTTTTGAACTTTAACACTGGCTCTTTCAGGCTGCTTGTAAGCATCATAAGCTGTATTAGTGGATCCTTTCTTCCCCCCGGCGCTGGCTGGTGCCTGAGCTCGGGGGGCTTAGAACTGTGCTGCTGTGAAGATGGGCCCACTCAGCAGGGCTGGGCCCTTTCCAAATGTGTTTGAATTCCCTGGGATGTGAGGTTTCTCTTTAATAAACTGGCCCCTCTAGCTGTAGCCCATCTTCCTTTGTGCGCCAAGGCATTGGTCTCATGGCCAGCTTGCCCCAGGCTGTGCAAAGCTCCATCAGCCCAAACCTCTGTGCCTGAGGAGCTGTGAGCTGGCTGTGCCATGTCAGTAAGGCGCTGCCAGCCCTGGAATGCAAACGCTTCACTGGGTTTAGCAAACACCGCTGGAGAAGTCTGGTAGCCAGTGTGTGGAGTGCACCATTTGGTGCGGTGTTGCTTGCCAGGCTCTGCCCTGAATTGCTGCCAAGCCCCTGCTCTAACCAAATGGGTGCAAAGGGTGAACAGCATTGAGCGTGGGCACGTGCAGAGCAGAGTGTGTCAGCACTTTGTGCTCTGAGAGGGCAGCAGCAGTCATTGTGGTCAGCACAGCCGAGTTAAAGGTCACTCGGAAGGAGCCCCTCCCCCTCTGCAGGCCACACCCTCTACCTAGCTTTGAAAATGTGCAGCTCAGTGGCTGCCGCTGACAGCCCCTTCCCTGCAGAGCTGTGACACTGGCGGTGCCCTGGTTTCTGTCCTGCATTAGCAACTCCTGCTTGGACAGGAAAGTTCCCCTCTGGGAGTTAGTGGAAGGTAGAAACTGGTCTGTAGCCTGGCTGCCCCGAGGAGGTGCCTTACAGGCAGTGCAGCAAGGTCAAGGTCTGGTTCAGAGCTTTATTCCCCAGTGCGTGGGCTTGGAAATGGGGTGTGCTGAGACTCCCCAGGCTGCACAGCTGAGCAAACCAGGGGCTGCTTCTAATTCAGGTTGAATGTAGGTGGGTGTGCTCTCTCTTTGCTGGTGCTTGAGTATAGCAGTGGGGGTCCCTTTTGCATGTGAAGGTCCCACACCTCCCCAGAAGCCAGAGGTTGTCTTTCTGCATGTTGGGAGTGGAGTCTGAACAGCTCTGAGAACCTGGGGATGGACCTGCAGGAGTCTGGGGTACAGGGAAGGATTCTGATGCAACACCGACCCCCAAGACACTTGTATTAAGCCTGCAGCTGGTAACCTCGGTAGCTAGGCTCCTTCCCTGACCCACCATGAGTAATCGAAGTGAAAGCAGAGGGTGTGTATGCAGAATATTCAAAGATCAATGCTAATTGCTTCCCTGGCTAGTCAGACATTCTGGGTGATTAGTCTTGTCCAGTCTTCCCTTCTCCATCCAAATTGGGCTCTCCTTCTGCACTCCCCAGTTTAGTAGGGCTGTGGCCAGGAAATGAGCTTCTATTTGTGCAGAGGGAATAGTCAGTAACTTTGGATCTAAGCAAATAAAAAGCCATTTCTTCTCCACCCTGTTCTGACAACCCCCAGGAACAGCCTTGTTCTGTAGGATGTGAGGTAGGGGAACATTCATTGCACAATCCTGTGCAGGGCCCCGGCAGGATGAGGTGCTTGGGTCGGTACTGTGCCACCCCAAAGGGAGAGAGTTAAGTTATTGGGAAGGGCTTGGTCATCTTTGTGCAGAAGCAGAGAGGCTTCCAGGAAAGGGGTCTAGAATGGCCAAAGCCCTGATCAGCCAGCTTGCAGTTGCACAACTCTGGTGCCCAGTCTGCAGTAGATGGTTTGAATTCACCTGCTGTGGCTAGCTAATATCCATGGGCAGGAGCCAAAACGTGGTTTCCAAATGGCTGCAGTTCTTGTGTAAAGGGAAAAGCTGTGTGAAGAGAGGGAGCTGTAGCTGCTTCCTGGCCCCCCAGCCCCTCTTTCTTGTAAACTCTTTGCCTGGGGAACTGGCTTTGCTAGAGCAGTCGAGATGCACCTGGTGCCTGCGCAGCCAGAATTAACCTAAAACAATGGCTGTCAGTCGGGGGAGGTGCGCTCCCGGACACATGTCTACACAGGGGCTTTGAGTCCGGGGGGTGTGAGGGGAGCTAGGCAGGTGTGACATGGGGTGCAGGGCATTTCCCAGGGGTGACTAATGGGGAGTTGTTGATGTCATTGGGCAGCACTTGAGGCAATTGCTCTCCACGGCTCGTTCTGCATTGAGGTGGCTTATGACAGACTGTCACCTTTTTCTAGGTGCCCCTCTCTTTCGCCCTTGATGGCTCAGCTGCCTCAGGCTCAGTGTTCATGGTTCTCATTCTAGAGTGACAGCTGGTGCTACTGCCAGACAGGAGACATTGGTCCGCTCTTGGTGCGGCCCTAAATCCAACTGTTTCTGGGTGGGGATAATGATCAGGGCAGGTCTGTGCATAGGGAAATCCGAGCAATAGTTTTCAAACAGCGCTGAGACCTGGAGTGCCAAGTTGCAGTCAGATAACAAGATGTCTTCCTTCCTTGCACCCTTGCCAATGGGAAACCTGCATGACAGGAAGGTGTGTATGTCGGGAAAGCTGCTGCTTGCACGGCTTTCCCACAGGCTGGCTTTACTTTGTCATGTACATAGCTGTACAAATCATTAATCAATAAAGTGTTGAAGTAACTGATGTGAGCTGTAGCTCTGATTTTCCCAGATGTGCCCCAGCCTTTCCCCCTCCCCGTTTTGCTCTGATTCCTTCTGCAGGGTGGCCCCTACAAACCACAAATTTGTCAGTGCCCTTGGTGAGGCAGGTACTTAACAGCGGCTCTACTTGGTAAGCTGGGCATTCATTGGGAGGCTCCTGCTGTGTCTGACTCCAGAGCAAATTTGTTCCGTTTACAAGTGCAATGATTTCTTTCTAACTGCCAGCTGTGAATGATCCACCTGGAGTCTGGAAGACCAGCTGGTTCTCCATCTTGTGTGTCATCAGCAGCAGTAAAGGTTCTTCCACCAACTCTGTCCTCGGGATACCTGTTGCCTTAGGAAGGTTGGAATCACTAAGCTGGATTAGACGTGGGGTCCATCTAGCCCAATGTCCTGCCTCTGACACCAGCCAGTACCAGCTGCTTCAAAGGAAGATGCAAAAAATCCTGCAGAAGGCGATTATGGAAGAACATGTCCCCCAGGGGACAGTTTTCCTGGCCCCTGCCGGAGAGTGAAAGGGGGGTTTATGGCCATCTTACAAAAGGGGCATCCTGCCTATGAAACGATGGCTGTGCTCATTATCTAGGTGAATGTCTCATCCTTCTTTGAATCCCACTAAGCAACNCTGAAAATCAGCTCCCGTGCCGCCTTCGGCACGCGTGCCATAGGTTGCCTACCCCTGATCTAGCCCAATGTCCTGCCTTTGACACCGGCCAGTACCAGCTGCTTCAAAGGAAGATGCAAAAAATCCTGCAGAAGGCGATTATGGAAGAACATGTCCCCCAGGGCACAGTTTTCCTGGCCCCTGCCGGAGAGTGAAAGAGGGGGGTTTATGGCCATCTTACAAAAGGGGCATCCTGCCTATGAAACTATGGCTGTGCTCATTATCTAGGTGAATGTCTCATCCTTCTTTGAATCCCACTAAGCAACTGGCCTCTACGAAATCTTGTTGTAATGTGACCCTTGAATTAATTATTCCTTCAGAGACTTGCAGCTTTGCAAGCAATGTTGTTGCTGATACACAGGCAGGACTGGAATCTGCTCCGAGGGCTGCACTGGCACCATGAACTAGCAGGAGTGATAATCAGTTAACACTTCGTCACTAGGATGAATTGCCCTGGGCCTGAGGCACCCTGGAGAGCTGCTGAGGATTGAAGAGCCTTTTTCACAAGTAGACACCCACTTTTCTAAGCACTTTAAAGATGCTGTGGCTAGGTCCTGTGCTGCAAGACAAAGGAAATGTCCGCCTCTAAGACGGAATGCGCATTTGAAAGGCAGGGAAGAAAATGCCTTTTTCTGTGGCATCCCCAAATCCTTAGTGTTTGAACTTGAGGGACAAGCTGCCAGCCACTGACGAAGAGCTGTGCTTGGGTCACAAATGAGACTCCTGCCCATTCAAACCAATGCTCTACAGGCAGAGTATGCAGAAGCTGAACCCACCAAACCAGAAAGATCACCCCCACCTCAGTCCAATGGCTGAATTTCCCCACAGTGGCAGGGCTGCTGCCAGGTGACCAAAGTACTGTGAAACCACAGACCTGCTTCCTCTCACCATGACAAGAGCAAGCTGGTGAAATGCTTGTGGGGAGCTGGGCGTAAGGGTGAGCAGACACCCCCAAGGAGAGAGCCCCCGAATCCCCTGGGCCAGCCACAGAAGGGGCAGGTGAGTCATTGCTTCCCATGTAGTTCATATATGGAATAGGCGGCCTCTTCTATTCCGCTGTAAGGGCAGTATGTCCCCGTTTGGCGAGAGAGTTAGAGACACTTGCTGTGGGATTTAAGGCACCTCTCCTTGAAATGCTCCCAGGGGCTAATCTGGCTGGGTTGTAGGGATTGTCGTCAGGGGGTGGGGAATGTTCAACTCCCCTCCCTACCACAAAGGTCTCTGTCTTCCCCATTTCTTCTGAGGAGGGGCTGCTGGGAGCATCACTCCTGTCACCAGGCTCCTTTGCCTGGCTTTGCGCTGCACAGTTACAGCTGATGGAAGAAAACGTGTTTCGGTCTGTGGCTGCGTCTCTATTTAAAGAGCAGAGGTGGTCATTACTGCGTGGCTCCTCCCTTCAGATGTGCGGATATGGCTTATTTTTTTCTCTTGTATCCTCTACTAAACAATAGAGTGAATGACTTCCCAAGAGCCCCTGCCCATGCTGCCCCTGTCGGGGGGGAGGGAGGGGGGAGTCCCTACCGAGTGGTCTGAGTGTTCCATTCCCCTTGGGGCAACGTTGCCTCCCCAGGACTCCCTGCACTGTGGGTGAGACCCCCATCCATGGAGCCTGCTGGGTGAGAGGCAGGAGAGTTATTCTTTACATTGGGGTTTCTCTGCTTTTGTCTTTGGACAGGCAGTTCCAAGACACCCTCCAGCAACTTGCAGTGTGTGGGGACCAGGATTTGCTGGCCAGGCCAGAGAAGAGGTCGCTGTCAGGCTCATCTTCATCCACTCAGAAGTTAGGATTGGCAGGGGTGTCGTGGGTCCTCATGTCCACCCCCCTCCCCTCCTGTTTCCTGCCCTGGCTTCCCCCTTGTGAGATCAGACTCTGAGCAGTTCCATGCCTGGTGTCTGTTCCGAGGTGGTAAGTGCTGTTCCCATGTGGAAATGTCTCTCCCTCCAGCCTCAGATAACTCTCCCTGTCTGCTCCCCACATACAAGTGGCCAAATCTCTTTTGCTTTCCCCTCTGTGCACCTCACTGTCTTCGGCTCCTTGTCTGCTTTAGGGGTGAGGAGTCTCTGGAAATAATGACAATCTTGTTTGAGTTCCACAGAATCCAGGGGCAGCTGCTTGGTGTTTCCAGTAAATGACTCATCTGTCCCATTTCGAACACAGAGCCTTGGCCTGGGCTAAGAGAACAAAATCCAAGGGCAGGTAACACACGGGAACCTCTGCTGGATGGTTGCGTTTCTGGGTAATGCCCTGGGTACAGAGACCAGGGTGTGCACTTCTGAAGTGAAAGAGGAAAGTAATGTCATATGGGGAAGGCAGAGGAGGCCCCCATGCACAGCTGTGGCTAAGAAGCAGAGACTCTTCAGAGCCATGAGAGGAAAGTTTCCTGTCATAGATGCAGCAGGCTTTCCTTGTATTCCACTGCAGCTGGCACGTGGACTGGAACTATCCAGTCTGTTGCTGCCCATGTGAATCCTGGAGCTCCCTCACAGGCCAGATCACCATGGCTCAGAGGTGGCTATTGATCACTCCAGGGCCTGTTGGGAAGGGGCTTCATCCCTGGGTGGATGGCAGCGCGATTACCCTTGTGACTCCTCCTGTGTATTTCCCCTGCCCTGCACTAGCGTGAGTGAAAAGCAACAGCGAGTCCTGTGGCACCTTTAAGACTAACAGACGTATTGGAGCATAAGCTTTCGTGGGTGATACCCACTTCGTCAGACGCACGTCAGAGGGAGGGAGGGAGCCAAACAACTTACCCTCCGCCACAGACAGTGCCTAACACCAGTGACTTTTCCAGCAGAGACGGACACTGCCCACCTCCACTCCTTCCCTGCCTCCCCCCGCTCCTCCATCCCTCCCAGGCACCCGCACTGGGCCAAGAGCAAGGTGGGCTCCAGAGGGGTGATGCAGCCACGCTCAGATGTCTGTGTATTGGGGCACGAGCCAGGCACTTTGCCAGAGCGACTGACGCTGCTCTCCCACGAAGGGGAGCGGGGACTGAGCCCACCGCAGCCCTGCAGCTTTCTCTGACTTCCAACTACGCCCCAGTTCGCATCACGGGAGAGTCGTTATCTGTGTCCCGTCTGCTGCGTTATCGGGCCCTTGGGCTCAGGCTCCATGTTGGAAAATGGAGCGTAACGTCTGCTGCTGCCCGGCGAGTCTGATCCCGGCTCCCCCCGGCCAGGGCTCCCCGGCTCCCCCCCGGCCAGGGCTCCCCGGCTCGTCTGATCCCGGCTCCCCCCCGGCCAGGGCTCCCCGGCTCCCCCCGGCGAGTCTGATCCCGGCTCCCCCCGGCCAGGGCTCCCCCCGGCTCCCCTGATCCCGGCTCCCCCCGGCGAGTCTGATCCCGGCTCCCCCCCGGCCAGGGCTCCGCGGCGAGTCTGATCCCGGCTCCCCCCCGGCCAGGGCTCCGCGGCGAGTCTGATCCCGGCTCCCCCCGGCGAGTCTGATCCCGGCTCCCCCCCGGCCAGGGCTCCCCGGCGAGTCTGATCCCGGCTCCCCCCGGCCAGGGCTCCACCCGGCTCCCCTGATCCCGGCTCCCCCCGGCGAGTCTGATCCCGGCTCCCCCCGGCCAGGGCTCCCCGGCTCCCCCCGGCGAGTCTGATCCCCGGCTCCCCCCAGCCAGGGCTCCCCCCGGCCAGGGCTCCCCGCGTGGGCCACGGAGCGAGGGGCCGGGACTCGCTGAGCGTGTCTGTGTCGGACCCAGGTGCTGNCCGCGTTCCCGGGCTGCCGCGGGGAGCGGAGCCTCTGGCGGGCGGGGTGTGACACGCGGTGGGGCCCGGAGCAGTTTTATTGTCAGCTGTTTCTGTTCCCAGGTGCTGGCAGAAAAGCGAAACCTGGGCAGCAAGGATGGGCCGCCTCACCTGGTGGTGGTGGTTCCCCTGCACGCTGGGGTGGTCCCCCAGGACGCCTTGAGGCTGCTTCAGAGTGACGAGTCTGCCCTTGTGCATAAGAACGAGAGAGCAGAGGGGTTTGTGCTGCTCTGCCCCCGACTTAAACAGCGATGGCGCTTTGTGACGGCACCCGTGGGTAAGGAAACCCTGAAGGAACAGGAGGGCTTGTGCTGGCTCCTAGTATTCCACTGTGTTCTGCTGAAACTCATCAGTGCCTCGTTCTGCCATATTCTGATACTGTGTTTCTAGGGAATCTTCATGCTGTGTTAGACCTGGCAAAAGTAGCTGATACCCTGCTGTTTGTACTGGATCCGCTCGATGGCTGGGACAGCACTGGAGATTACGGCCTCTCTTGCCTCTTTGCGCAGGGGCTCCCCAGCTATGGTAGGTGAATTAAAAAGCAGAGGGTGCCCTAGGGGGTTGGAGCGGGGTGTCTAAAGAGATTCCAGAGTTCTTGACCGGAAGCTGGTGCAGTAACTAGGACCCCCATACAGCAGGTAGGTTGCCACTGGATCTTGCTATCTAGAAGCTTGGAGTGCAGATCAGTTGATCTAATGTCATCAGTCCCCTGCAGCCTCACTCTGTGAGTGCACTCCTGTTGGGTTAATGCTGGTGCTCTAAAGACATAAGAGACATCTTGGATCCAGGCTGCTGCCTACTTGTTGAACACTTGTTAGCATTTTGACTATTTAAATGCACCACATAGTGGGCACAAATGAATCTACATCAGTACATCCCCAGCTGGAGGAGCTAAGGGAGACAGAGAGGTACATAGATGAGACGGTCCCATCCCCCATCTGACAGCCTCTGTGCTGTTGAGGATGAAAGTCTTAGGGAAGGAGAACATCCAACTCCTTCTAGATCAGGGGTCGGCAGCCTTTCAGAAGTGGTGTGCCGAGTCTTCATTTATTCACTCTAATTTAGGGTTTTGCGTGCCAGTAATACTTTTTAACGTTTTTAGAAAGTCTCTTTCTATAAGTCTATAATATATAACTAAAATATTGTATGTAAAGTAAATAAGGTTTTTAAAAATGTTTAAGAAGCTTCATTTAAAATTAAATTAAAATGCAGAGCCCCTGGACCGGTGGCCAAGACCTGGGCAGTGTTAGTGCCACTGAAAATCAGCTTGTGTGCCGCCTTTGGCACGCGTGCCATAGGTTGCCTACCCCTGTTCTAGATGATGATGTGGTATCCTCTCGCACTGAGGATACCTCTCCGGGGGAGGGAACTCCAGTTATTAGGAAGGGACAGATATTAGTAATGGGTGATTCGATCATTAGAAACAGCTGGGTTTGCGATGAGTGGGAGAACCACATGGTGACTTACCTGCCTGGTGCGAAGGTTATGGATCTCTCGAGCCATCTAGATAGACTTATGTGTAGTGCTGGGGAGGAGCCGATGGTCGTGGCACATGTAGGGACAAATGACATCGGGAGGGATAGGAAAGAGGTCCTGGAAGCCAAATTTAGGCTGCTAGGTAAGAGATTGAAGTCCAGGACCTCCGTGGTAGCATTCTCTGAAATGCCTCCAGTTCCACGCACAGGGCCAGTTAGACAGGCAAAACTGCAGGGTCTCAATGCAGGGATGAGACAATGGTATAGAGAGGAAGGGTTTAGATGTATTAGGAGCTGGGGGGAGGGGAAGCCTATACAGGAAGGATGGGCTCCACCTAAACCAAAATGGAACCAGACTGCTGGCACTTAACATTAAAAAAGTCGTAGAGCAGTTTTTAAACTAAGGGCTGGGGGAAAGCCGACAGGTGTGGAGGAGCATGTGGTTCGGACATCCCTTAGGGAGGATCTATTAATGGAGATTCTCTATGTCCTAGTAAGGAGGAGAGGAGGGAAGATGATAAAATAGAGGTAGGATCTGATGAGAAACAGCCAAATGAAAAAAAGTCTCATTCAATTACATCATGTAATGGGAGACAGCTAAAAGGTGACAAGTTTTTAAAGTGCTTGTATACCAATGCTAGAAGTCTAAATAATAAGATGGGTGAACTAGAGTGCCTTGTATTAAATGAGGATATGGATATCATAGGCATTACAGAAACTTGGTGGAATGAGGATAATCAACGGGACACAGTAATACCAGGGTACAAAATATATCGGAAGGACAGAACAGGTCATGCTGGTGGGAGAGTGGCACTATATGTGAAAGAAAGCGTAGAATCAAGTGAAGTAAAAATCTTAAATGAACCAAACTGTACCATAGAATCTGTATGGACAGTAATTCTATGCTCGAATAACAAGAATATAGCAATAGGAATATATTACTGATCACCTGACAAGGATGGTGATAGTGACTGTGAAATGCTCAGGGAGATTAGAGAGGCTATTAAAAGAAAAAGCTCAATAATAATAATGGGGGATTTCAGCTATCCCCATCTTGACTGGGTACATGTCACTTCAGGACGGGATGCAGAGATAAAGTTTCTTGACACCTTAAATGACTGGTTCTTGGAGTAGCTAGTCCTGGAACCCACAAGAGGAGAGGCAATTCTTGATTTAGTCCTAAGTGGAGCACAGGATCTGGTCCAAGAGGTGAACATAACTGGACTGCTTGGTAAAAGTAACCATAATATAATTAAATTTAATAACCCTGTGGCAGGGAAAACATCACAGTGGACCAGCATTGTAGCATTTAATTTCAGAAAGGGGAACTACACAAAAATGAGGAGGTTATTTAAACAGAAATTAAAAGGTACAGTACCAAAAGTAAAATCCCTGCAAGCTGCATGGAAACTTTTTAAAGACACCATAATAGAGGCTTAACTTAAATGTATCCCCCAAATTAAAAAACATAGTAAGAGAACCAAAAAAGAGCCACCATGGCTAAACAACAAAGTAAAAGAAGCAGTGAGAGGCAAAAAGGCATCCTTTAAAAAGTGAAAGTTAAATACTAATGAGGAAAATGGAAAGGAGCATAAACTCTGACAAAAGAAGTGTAAAACTATAATTAAGAGGGCCAAAAAAGAATTTGAAGAACAGCTAGCCAAAGACTCAAAAAGTAATAGCAAATTTTTTTTTAAATACATCAGAAGCAGGAAGCCTGCTAAACAACCAGTGGGGCCACTGGACGATCGAGATGCTTAAAGGGGCACTCAAGGATGATAAGGCCATTGCGGAGAAACCAAATGAATTCTTTGCATCGGTCTTCACCGTTGAAGATGTGAGGGAGATTACCAAACCTGAGCCATTCTTTTTAGGTGACAAATCTGAGGAACTGTCCCAGATTGAGGTGTCATTAGAGGTTTTGGAACAAATTGATAATCTAAACAATAAGAAGTCACTGGGACCAGATGGTATTCACCCAAGAGTTCTGAAGGAACTCAAATGTGAAATTGCAGGACTACCAACTGTAGTCTGTAACCTATCATTTAAATCAGCTTCTGTACCAAATGACTGGAAGATAGCTAATGTGATGACAATTTTTTAAAAAGGGCTCCAGATGTGACCCCGGCAATTATAGGCTGGTAAACCTAGGGTGACCAGATGTCCTGATTTTATAGGGACAGTCCTGATATTTGGGGCTTTTTCTTATATAGGGTCCTATTACCCCCCACCCTCTGTCCCGATTTTTCACACTTGCTGTCTGGTCACCCTAGGTAAACCCAACTTAAGTTCCGGGCAAACTGGTTGAAACTCAGACACACAGATGAACATAATTTGTTGGGGAATAGTCAACATGGTTTTTGTAAAGGGAAATCATGCCTCACCAATCTACTGGAATTCTCTGAGGGGGTCAACAAGCATGTGGACAAGGGGATCCAGTGGGTATAGTGTGTTTAGATTTTCAGAAAGGCCTCGACAAGTTGCCTCACCAAATACTATGAAGCAAAGTAAGAAGTTATGGGATAAGAGGCAAGGTCCTCTCATGGATTGGTAACTGGTTAAAAGATAGGAATCAAAGGGTAGGAATAAATGGTCAGTTTTCAGAATGGAGAGAGGTAAATAGTGGTGTCCCCCAGGGGTCTGTACTGGGCCCAGTCCTATTCAACATATTCATAAATGATCTGGGAAAAGGGGTAAACAGTGAGGTGGAAAAATTTGCAGATGATACAAAACTACTTAAGATAGTTAAGTCCCAGGCAGACTGTGAAGAGCTACAAAAGGTTCTCTCAAAGCTGGGTGACGGGGCAACAAAATGGCAGATGAAATTCAATTCTGATAAATGCAAAGTAATGCACATTGGAAAACATAATCCCAACTATACATATAAAATGATGGGATCTAAATTAGCTGTTACCACTCAAGAAAGAGATCTTGGAGTCAATGTTCAGTGGCAGTCAAAAAAGCAAACAGAATGTTGGTAATCATTAAGAAAGGGATAGATATTAAGACAGAAAAGATCATATTGCCTCTATATAAATCCATGGTACACCCACATGTTGAATACTGCGGGCAGATGTGGTCGCCCCATCTCAAAAAAGATATATTTGAAAAGGTTCAGAGAAGGGCAACAAAAATGATTGAGGTATGGAGTGTCTGCCATATGAGGAGAGTTTAATAAGACTGGGACTTTTCAGCTTGGAAAAAAGACGATTAAGGGGGGATATGATAGAGGTCTATAAAATCATGATCGGTGTGGAGAAAATAAATAAGTATTATTTACTCATAACACAAGAACTAGGGGTCACCAAATGAAATTAATAGGCAGCAGGTTTAAAACAAACAAAAGGAAGTCTTTTTTTCACACAGTGCACAATCAACCTGTGGAATTCCTTGCCAGAGGATGTTGTGAAGGCCAAGACTATAACAGGGGTCAAAAAAGAACTAGCTAAGTTCATGGAGGATAGGTCCAGCAATGGTTATTAGCCAGGATGGGCAGGGATGGTGTCCCTAGCCTCTGTTGCCAGAAGCTGGGAATGGGCGACAGGGGATGGATCACTTGATGATTACCTGTTCTGTTCATTCCCTCTGGGGCACCTGGCATTGGCCACTGTCGGAAGACAGGATACTGGGCTAGATGGACCATTGGGCTGACCCAGTATGGCTTTTTGAGTTTTGACTGTTAACTCTGCTGTTCTCTTTGCTGTCTGCTAGCCCTTGCTGTCCATGGAGTCGCTGATCTCCCACAGAAGAAACAGACAGATGCTAAGAAGAAATTGGGCAAAGCCATTGAGAAGCGCTTCCCGGAGGCCAAACTCTTCCCCCTGAACACTGAGCAAGAGTCTTTGTTGTTGCTGAGGCATCTTGCTGCCCAGAAGCAGCGGCACCTTGCTTTCCGTGATAGACGGGCCTATCTGCTTGCCCAAGAGGCTGAGTTTATGCCCAGCCACGATAGTGACTTGGTGGGGACCCTGAAAGTATCTGGCTTCGTTCGGGGACGGACCCTCAATGTAAACAGCCTGGTGCATATCGTGGGACATGGAGACTTCCAGATAAGTCAAGTTGATGCCCCTCCAGACCCCTTCTCTCTAAACCCCAGAGTGGCTAAAGGTCAGCAGAGGAAGGGCCAGGACATGGAAATACAGGTAGGATGGTGTTCTGGACTCTGAGTGGCCCACAGAGAGTTATCTGTTCCCTGGTAATCGTTTAGAAGCTGCAGGATCTTTGAACCAATGTTATCTTGAATTGGATTAAGATTCACTTACTCAGCAGATGGGTCTAATAAATCTTTCTGAAGGCAAAACACTCAGCAAGTAGTGATCAGTGACTTACAAATAGGTAGCTCATTGGGACAAATGCCTCACTGTTTCCTCCAGCACTGGACAGTACAGCTTTAACCTCCCTTATTACACACACTTATTTATAACTTTTTGTTATCTTCTCTTATACATACGTTATTAGTCTTTCATTTCCATGCTAACTCCTCTCCCCCATCAGTGCAGGTTTTGTGTTAGTTCAAACTCGTCTTTATTTTTTTTAGTTACTTTAGCTTTTCTTCTTCCCACACACATGATTACTCTTCAATTTCGTACACATGTGCAGTTCTCCTTATGCTTATGTTAAATGTTATCCGAACAGACTATGAAAAGCCACAGTAGGCTTCTGTCAGGCCTAAATATGCCTTCGCTCCCAACAGTCAGCACCTGTGGTCATGCAGTCAGGTTGGTTCAAGGCAGACTGTAAAGCTTTGCCCTCTCAGAGAAGCTCTTTGGACAGAGCACAGTGTTTACAATGAGCATAGGGTGTGCTGTGGGTGAGTACTTTCTTGCTAGTGGTGGGATTATCTTGGGTAAGGAGAGGTTGTGGAGGGGCCAGTCCTTTGCTACAAACTGCGATGTGCAGCTTGAATTGGGTGAGTTCTCACTTAATGACTTTGTCTGCTAGGATGATTCTGTAAACGGTGCTGTTGAGATGGAGGAAGTCATTAAGGTCCTGATGAAGGCAGATCCTAGAAGACAGGAGTCTTTGCAATCAGAGGTGATTCCTGACCCCATGGAGGGGGAACAGACCTGGCCCACTGAGGAAGAGCTGAAAGAGGCAGAAGGTCAGTGCTGGCAATATTTCTCTAGCCTTTCCTTAGATTACTGGTGAAGTTTTTAATTTTTACGAGCTCTAACTGAGAAGCTTAAGGCTGGGCATGGTATCTAGCTTTGAACCCAGGCCCCTCTTGACTCCTATTTCCAGCCTCTTCCTCTGACCGTTGGGCTGCATAGCTTCTCCAGTTTGACCCTGAATTTGGGCTGGCCAGATGGTTGGAGAGCATGTCATGGGATCCCGAGCATCGCAGAGTTACTCCGAACTGTTCCGTGAGGGAATGAGCTGTGCTCCAATCCTGGCATTAGTGATGATGAATGGTGAAATCCCAGGGATGTGTGAACAGTCTCTGGATTCTGGTTACTGATTTCTGCACAGGGAAGATACATTGCTGTAAATCCCTCCACGTGTTTCAAGTAACTTGCTCTTCCGTCTGACTGTCCACACAGCTGTAAAGGGGAACTAGAGGGAGCAGCCTAGTGCCATGTCTGGCATTACTGTAGGTAAAGAGGTGGGGGAGGCCTATGCAGTACTAACCACTCTGGGAATCTGGCAGAGTCCCTGAAGGAAAGGAGGAAGGTGGTGAAGGTCCCCAAGGGAACATCCAACTACCAGGCTGCGTGGATTGTGGATGATGGAGAGGATGGCAGTGAGGAGGAGGAGGAGGACAACATGGAGGATGAAGATTTGATGGAAGAGGCTTCCCAGGTAACAAGAGATTGATATTGTAGGTTGTGTCCAAGTACTAGTGTGCTTGCCACCCTGCAAACCGTCTGTCTGTTCTTTCCACACCCAGACAGGCAGTGTAAGGGCACAACATACAGCCAGGTGTCCACATTTCAAAGGGGTAAAGTCTGATGCAGCCACATGCCCCTTTGTATTACTCCCTCTGTCGTAGTCAACTACCCTCTTACCTAAACTCCAGCGGGGGCTGTGCTCCGCATTGTACAAGATGCATGCAGCCCCTGCAGTGTGGCCTGGAGTGTGGGTGTAAGTACACTTGCCTGTGGACTCTGCACATCAAGAGCAGTATATGCTGTCTGTGTCAGGTTGGGGAAAGCAGTGAGGAGGAGGAGCTTGTAGAGGAGGAGTGTGAGACTATGACTGTAGCAGAGTCTGCTCGGGACGACCTATACGACGAGAAGCTGGATGAGGATGAGGAGCAGATGTTGGAGATGTACAAGCAGGAGAGATTGGATCAAATGTTCCCAGATGAGGTGGACACCCCCCGCAACTTGCCTGCCAGAGTCCGGTAAGAAACCTCACGCCAGGATGGAAGGAGTGTGCGTGCTAGTGACTCTCCCTGGAGTTGTCCTGGCTTTGAGACCGGCAGTGTGCGATGGGGGATGGGACTGAGCATGCTCTAGTTTGCTCAGTGAAATTGGTGGGGTTTTCCTGTAGCGAGAACCCATGTGGGTGGATGCATCAAACTAGACCCTTCATCTGGGCCTGTCTGATCCAGTGGGCTGGTGCAGTGACAGTTCCCTTCGGTGTGGCTCATTTGGGGGCTGATGGCATCAGGGTGTTCCTGACTCTCCGTGCTCAGATCTCTCCTATGAGCAGGATGAATTCCCGCTTGCTCTCTGTGAGACCCCGTGTGGTGTAAGTCCCTGTAAAGGTATAATGCAGATGTTCTCACATGGGGCAAGGGTATTTGCTTGCTAACTGCTATAGGATTTGTTGAGTAAAGTCTCTGAAACTCTGTCCTCCAGGTTCCAGAAATACAGGGGGCTCAAGAGTTTCCGGACTTCTCCTTGGGATCCCAAAGAGAATCTCCCCAGGGATTATGCCAGGATCTTCCAGTTCCAGGACTTTTCCCGAACCAGGAAGCATGTCTTCCGGCAGATAGAGAAAGAGGAAACTGAAGGGGCCGCGGTACCTGCTTTTCCTTGGCTAATTTATCTTCCCCCTATGTTGTCCATCTCTCCTCCTTCCCTGCCGTGTTTCCTCGCTCTTGGCAGGCGAGGTTTGGTAGTGAAGTTGCGGCACTGCTGGTTGCTGGCTAGGCCTGTTCCTGTGTTGTAGATAAAGCCCAGGTAGTACCGGTGTCCTGTTTTCTCTACTCCACAGCCTGTGCGCCTAGGCCACTCCCCACATGCATGCTCCATCTTGCTCCTTCGTACCTCGACAGCTGGGAACCTGCATTAACTGTTGTTCTGTCCTTCTTCTCTCTCAACAGGTTGGCTGGTACGTTACGCTTCACATCTGTAGTGTTCCTATCTCAGTGATGGAGAGTTTCAGGCAGGGGCTGCCTCTGGTCCTGTTCTCACTGCTTCCCCATGAGCAAAAGGTGAGTGTGTCACAGGCTGTAACCTGCCGTCACCCAGAAGAGCTGGAAAGCCAATGTGCCTCTTGCATGCAGCGTTCCCCTCTGGCTGATACAGGCGTGGCGTTCTCCCGGCCTTGCTGGGGCCTTTGCTGGGAGGACAAGGAATTCAGTTCAAATCTTCTTGTGCTGGTTGGGGTTGAAGCTGTTTCTGCAGGTCCTGGGGGTCACATCAGAATAGCATGGAGATGGCCATGATGGTTTAAGCCAGAACATCTGAACCTGGCTGAAGTTTTGCTGATGAACCCTTTATGGCTCTGAGGCGTCTCTGGTGGGGATAGGGATTCTCTGGTAGCCCTTTGGCTACATCACCTGGGCTGTGAGCTGTTGAGACACTGAAGACATCTGGCTTGCGGAGCTATTCTGTATTATCCATGGCTTTCAACCTCGCAACCCTGCCGTTCCAGGTGAGCTCGGCCCCTCGGCATTGCCTTTCTCCCTCTCTCTGCAGATGTCTGTGCTGAACTTTGCGGTGAGGCGGCACCCGGGCAACAATGAGACAGTGAAAGCCAAGGAGGAGTTGATCTTCCACTGTGGGTTCAGGCGCTTCCGCGCCTCCCCTCTGTACTCCCAGCATAGCTCAGGTGGGTGTCGGACCCACTAGTGGACAAACTGCAT
This sequence comes from Platysternon megacephalum, assembly GCA_003942145.1. Classification (NCBI taxonomy): domain Eukaryota; kingdom Metazoa; phylum Chordata; order Testudines; family Platysternidae; genus Platysternon; species Platysternon megacephalum. The sequence continues at coordinate 1,101,989 of QXTE01000272.1, read as the reverse complement.
ATAGAGGGTGGGGCCCTTTGCTTCCTTTCTGTGCAGACCCCCTGCTGGCTGGGGTCTCTGGTGGGAAACCTGGGATGGCTGAAGGGACTCTGAGGACTTACATATCTTGGCTGTTGGGCTTCAACGAATGGACTCAATTCCTTTCCCCTTGGAGGGGGATGGATTGGCCTGGGCAGCATGTGGTTCCCTGGGACCATGAGGAAGTGGTACTGGTAGGGCTCGTCCTTGCTCAGGATTGGACGAGGCTCTATAATTTGAATTGGTGATCTCCTTTTCCAAGGGGTTGGCTCTCAACAGCCTATTGTGATGGTGGAGGGAGGGGGGGCTGCATGTGACCCACAACCCCGTGTTGCTGAGGTTGCTCCCCAGGCTGAGCAGAAGGAGGGAGCGGGCGGACCTGAAGAGTGTTCCCTGAGCAATGTGTTGACAGTCCGAATTTGTGGCTGGCCTGCTGCTTGTTGGTGTTGGGTCCTGGAGCTCCCCTGCTGGCCACTGGCTGGCACATCTACCAATGTGATATATGCCATCATGTGCCAGCAATGCCCCTCTGCCATGTACATTGGCCAAACCGGACAGTCTCTTCGCAAAAGAATAAACGGACACAAATCTGACATCAGGAATCATAACATTCAAAAACCAGTAGGAGAACACTTCAACCTCTCTAATCACTCAGTGACAGACGTTAAGGTGGCAATTTTGCAACAGAAAAGCTTCAAAAACAGACTCCAACGAGAAGCTGCTGAACTTGAATTAATATGCAAACTAGATACCATTAACTTAGGTTTGAACAGAGACTGGGAATGGCTCGGTCATTACACTAATTGAATCTATTTCCCCATGTTGAAGTAGCCTCACACTTTCGTGTCAACTGTCCGAAATGGGCCATCTTGATTATCACTTCAAAAGTTT
>QXTE01000272.1:1062459-1099583 GCA_003942145.1 Platysternon megacephalum | reverse complement strand
ATCAACTTAGGTTTGAACAGAGACTGGGAATGGCTCGGTCATTACACTAATTGAATCTATTTCCCCATGTTGAAGCAGCCTCACACTTTCGTGTCAACTGTCCGAAATGGGCCATCTTGATTATCACTTCAAAAGTTTTTCTCCCCTGCTGTTAATAGCTTCTCTTAATTAATTAGCCTCTTACAGTTGGTATGGCTACTTCCACCTTCTCATGTTCTCTGTATGTATAAATATCTTCTTACTGTATGTTCCATTCTATGCATCCGAAGAAGTGGGCTGTAGCCCACGAAAGCTTATGCTCAAATAAATTTGTTAGTCTCCAAGGTGCCACAAGTACTCCTGTTCTTTCTGAGTTTTACTTGGTGCTTTCTCTCTTCTAGCTGATAAGCACAAGTTGGAGCGTTTCCTGCGGCCTGATGCAGCCCTGGTGGTGACTGTTTATGCTCCCATCGCTTTCCCCCCCGCCTCGGTGCTACTGTTTAAACAAAGGAGTAACGGTAAGTCAGTGAGTGCTGAGGGGGTGACTGAATGAGAAATGAAAGCTAATCCTAGCAGCAGAGGTTTCCAGCTTCCACTGATGGATCTGGGTCCCATTCTCCAATACTGCCACACATCTGACGTGCCTTAATCATCCGTCGGGCTCTGAGAGGGTTAACTTGCCCATCTCCTCTCCCTCAGGCTCTGGAGTAATGGCCCTGTCCTTATTCTTGCTGTGGGGACTGCCCTGCTCTAGGACCCACTGAGCAGTGGCATTCATGTCAGCTCTGCTCCACAGGAATGCACGACCTCATCGCCACAGGCTTTCTGCTCTCAGTGGATCCAGACAGAATCATCATCAAGCGGCTGGTGCTCAGTGGTCACCCTTTCAAGATCTTCAGCAAGACGGCTGTAGTGCGGTACATGTTCTTTAACAGAGGTACATGGTGTGTGTGTGTGGGGGATAATACAGCGGGTCCTGTGTGCCTCTGGAGACCCTGTGGGGTTCCATAGGAAAGTCTGTCATGACTTCCAATAACTGGAGCCTTTCAGACCTGGAAGTGCAGAGCTGAGCTCAGTGTGAACATTCTGACATAGGTGTTGACGTGACCCAGATATCTCAGCAAGTGTCCTGTGCCCTGCAGAGGCTCTCATGTTCTGAGCACACCCATCCATGCAGCAGTGATTCTGTTTTGCCTATAGGTGAATGCACACTATAGCTCTTTGGCCAGTGTGCCGCTGGTTGTCATACTCACGGCTGCTCTGGGTAGTAGGTCAAGCAGCCTGACTCCTGCCTGGTTTGCTAGCTATGTGGCAGGGTGCTGGGGAGCTGGAGACCACTGTGGCCTGTTTCTCACGTGTCTCTTGTCTTTGATCTGCAGAGGATGTGCTGTGGTTTAAGCCGGTGGAGCTGAGGACCAAGTGGGGCCGCAGAGGACACATCACAGAGCCGCTAGGTAGGCCGGGTTTGACAGGCAGTGTTGCCTTGCTTTCCTCTCATGGTGTTGGGCCACAATCACTGTCCCTGCATCCCATCTCAAACACTGTCTGCTCTTCCCTGGGCTGGGGAAGAGGAACAGGCAAAATGCAGCTAACAGCTTCTGTTGCTTTCTTTGCCTAGGGACTCATGGTCACATGAAGTGTCATTTTGATGGGCAGCTGAAATCCCAGGACACGGTGCTGCTGAATCTGTACAAGCGCGTCTTCCCTAAATGGACTTATGACCCGCATGTGCCGGAGCCAGTACCGTGGGTGAGAAACGAACAGCAGCTCCCCATGCAGGAGGTGGAGATGGAATAACTCTCCAGGCCTAGCGTGGCTGCTGTGGTTCGCACCTCCTGCACCCCATGTGGGTGCTTGGCTGTTCCGAGAAGTAGGGAGAACTGCCCTGGACTTGTTAGTGCTGTGCCTTTCCTGGGGTTTGTGTCCAGCATTCACGCTGGCTGCTGCAGCATTAGATCCGGCTCACAACTGCCTATGCCCTGGCCTCCAATGTCAGTGTATTTCAATGGTAAATATATCTTCACTTCAATTAAAGTCCAAGTGGCCGCTTTCTTGCAGCGGGGGGTGGCTGGATCGAGTTATTGTGCACACTGGGCATGCAGGCTTTGTTCATTCCCCCCTGCCACGCTAGAAGCTCCTGAAGCTGCACTAGGGATTCACCCCCTTCCCTGCCATTTGTGTGTAACTTGAGAACATAAAAACATAGGCTGCCCTATGGGGTCAGACCAATGGTCCATCTAGCCCAGCATCCAGTTACTGAGCCATGAGAGGAGCTTCCCTCCTTATTCTATGTCGACTTAATTTTCTTAAGAGCTTTTGGTGTGGGACCTTGTCAAAGGCTTTCTGAAAAACCAAGTACACCCTCCAAGAATTGTAATAGATTGGTGAGGCGTGACTTCTCTTTACAAATGTGCGGTTGGCTCTTCCCCAATAAACTGTGTTTGTCTAACTTAGCACCTGTCCCATAAGGGCACAGGGTCAGACTTTACCACAGTCTCCTGCTGCTGAACACGCAAGTGATCTCTCCGAGCAGCATGGGCTTGGGCCCCAGGCAGGAGGTAGCTGCATGAAACTCATTCCAAACGCCTGCCTTACGGAGGCTGAGAGACCAGCTCTTTGGCTCCACCCACCTGTATCAGGTTAAGAGCAGCACCAGCTGCTCCTTGAGATGACCAGGTTTCCCCACTTCCTTAGAAATCACAATCCTTTTTGCTCATGTCATTTTTTATTATTAAAATAGGTATATCTCTATATATTTTTTTATCTCATAGAACTGGAAGGGACTCTGAAAGGTCATCGAGTCCAGCCCCCTGCCTTCACTAGCAGGACCAAGTACTGATTTTGCCCCAGATCCCTAAGTGGCCCCCTCAAGGATTGAACTCTCAACCCTGTGTTTAGCAGGCCGATGCTCAAACCAAACTCCCAGAGGCCCCACTGTGCAAACACAGCACCAGGCTCTAAGGAACTGCCCAGTTTCTCACTCCTGGGAGAAGTGGCTCTAAAGGCTGATCAGTTTCCATTTGCCTCTTTGCCAGGTGGGCTGAGCCAGGCCAGGGAGCCTAGGTCTGTGTTTCCTCCACACAGCACAATGCAAACATTCTTCACTTCCTGGGAGACTGAGCGAAACTGCTGCGAGAGCACAGCAGCCACTCCCACTCCAGCTGTTGGCTCAATAAGCAGCTTCATCCTCTCCCACACCAGCTGTGTTGCTTGCTGTTGGGGCAGAGAGAAGAGCAGTTACTGTGCTGGTAAATATTGTTCTAAGCCTTAGGTACACCCCACTGCTTAAAGCGAGGGACTGAGCATGATACACATCCCTTGTCATGGAGTTTGTGGGCGATGCTTTGGGGAGGCACAGGCCACAGCTGTGGGCATCTGTTGATAACAATTATGGGAAAAGGCTGGGACCCTAAATTACTGCACCCCTAAAGTGACAGGCAGCCAGGGCTGCTGCTGTGGAGCTGAAGAATGCCATGGGTGGAAATGGAGGAGGCCCAGCCAGCTCTCAGCCAGCGATCATCCTTTGAAGGGGATCACGACTCCTGCTTCATGCTACAGCATGGAAGGGCAAGGTGGTGGAGGGAGGACAATATGTGTGAATGGAGGCACCTGGGCTGGGCCATTACAGCAAGAAGGTGCTTGGAGTTAATGCTTACCTGGATCTCCTCCTCTGTGACTGTCAGCACATCATCCACCAAATCCTTAATGATAGGCCAGGTGTTTGGTCCAATGCTGGTTTTAACACTGTCTGCTATGGTGTCTGGGGGGTGGCGGTTGGGGGTGAGTTCCCCTGTCACCTTTGACCTGTAGCAGTCATCTGCATTGCATGGTTCAGCAGCATACACTCTTATGTCTGGTCTCAAAGCCTGCCCACAGGAAGAGCGGGGGATGAGTTTGGAACTTGCTGGTGAACATGGCAGGCCAGGCCACCTCATTGTGCCTTAACTCCCATGTTCCTTAGCAGTTTTGGCTGGGGCAGGCCTTTCGCCTGCCATGGCAATCTTCCCCTCCAGCAGAGTGTGTCTGGCATTTGCTGGTGTGACGAATCAGAGAGCAACCACTGTTGAGCCAGGAGTAGGTTCCTTCATCTACTGCGGGCAGAGGACGAGCTTCTCCTAAGGGCAACTAATCTCCTTACTCGGCATTGCAACTCGCCCCTGAAGGATGACTGAGTGCCCAGCTCTCCTCAGGCTGCCAGTATCTCCCATCTGCCTCTGTTCCTGCTAGAAGTGGCACCATTTTTATTCTGTATTGTGGCATGAGGCTTAAACTAGAGTGTGTGTCGGCTGCAGTGATCTGTCCTGGTTGTTTTCATTGCAACCTGGACCTGCAGGGGAGAGTGCTAACGAACTCTACAGTACCTCCTGATCCAAACACAGGACGAGAGGCTCAACTACAAATCCAAGGTGTGTGAGAGACTCCTGAGTTCAGACGCTGTGTGAATCAGAGAACTTCCTCCTCACAAGGGGAAATGCTCATTTTGGGGCACCAGTAACTCCTCAGCCCCCCCATTCCTGAGGAGAGATGCAGCCAAAATAGGAGATTTCTTACCTTGACAGCCACTGCTATTCCAGCAACCATCCCNTTAGCAGTTTTGGCTGGGGCAGGCCTTTCGCCTGCCATGGCAATCTTCCCCTCCAGCAGAGTGTGTCTGGCATTTGCTGGTGTGACGAATCAGAGAGCAACCACTGTTGAGCCAGGAGTAGGTTCCTTCATCTACTGCGGGCAGAGGACGAGCTTCTCCTAAGGGCAACTAATCTCCTTACTCGGCATTGCAACTCGCCCCTGAAGGATGACTGAGTGCCCAGCTCTCCTCAGGCTGCCAGTATCTCCCATCTGCCTCTGTTCCTGCTAGAAGTGGCACCATTTTTATTCTGTATTGTGGCATGAGGCTTAAACTAGAGTGTGTGTCGGCTGCAGTGATCTGTCCTGGTTGTTTTCATTGCAACCTGGACCTGCAGGGGAGAGTGCTAACGAACTCTACAGTACCTCCTGATCCAAACACAGGACGAGAGGGTCAACTACAAATCCAAGGTGTGTGAGAGACTCCTGAGTTCAGACGCTGTGTGAATCAGAGAACTTCCTCCTCACAAGGGGAAATGCTCATTTTGGGGCACCAGTAACTCCTCAGCCCCCCAATTCCTGAGGAGAGATGCAGCCAAAATAGGAGATTTCTTACCTTGACAGCCACTGCTATTCCAGCAACCATCCCTCCTCCTCCAACGGGAACCACCAGTGCATTCACCTGGGGTACCTAGCAGAACAGAGACCAAGAGACAAATGCGGTCTTGTGACTGCTCCCAAACGGGTCACTCCCTGGAGGCTGGCTCCAAGTCCTGATGGACTAACGCTGCCCTGACCTCTCTGCAGCAGGAGCAGATGTGTCCCCCTGCTTGTTCTCTCCTGCCTAATCTGAATAGTGCCGGGGAGGTGGTCTCCTCACCTGCTGCAGCACCTCCAGGGCTATAGTGCCTTGGCCTGCAATCACAGCAGGATCCTGATTGGGGTGCACCATCACGCCTTCCTTCTCCTGAACTGTCCGAGCTGCCACCTCCATTCGGGACTGGGGAGACAGACCAGGCACAAAAATTGTTAATGCCCCTGTGTGTGAACAAAGCCAAAGTACCCTGCTGTGCTGCCCCCCTCACTCCCCATTACCTCGTCAGTGGGCTCACATAATATCAGCCTGGCTCCATAGGAGCAGATGGCAGCTTTCTTACAGAGTGGGGCTGTGCGAGGCACCACGACATAGGCAGGAATCCCTGTGGAATGAAAGGACTGGACAGTGATGGGGGCCCAGCCGCAGAGGCACATCCCCTGCTCGGCTGAGAGTGGGTCAGACAGACATGGAGCAGAGGATACCCCCGGGAGAGAAAACCAGCTCAGCTGTGACCAGGCCCTTTGCAGGTAACTTCACCGTGGTGGTGCGTGCGGGACAGGGACGTGAAACTGCATTAGAGCTCAGCTGCACCCTGTGCTGCTGCAGTGGGAGTTCCTGGCTCTATCTGCACCAGCCTGTGGATGCATCCAAGCAGGGAAACCCTTGGCCCTGCTGGCTAAGTCCTGTCTGGGATTAACCCACCCGGCTGGGTGGCAAAGACCTTGGTCTTGCTTACTCCAAGGAATCCCCATGTGTAGTTAAGTCAGGCAGGAACTGAGCTGCAGGATGGATGCTGAGCCAGCTGTGTGCTGGGAGCCAGAGCTACCCCTTTGCATTCCGCTCCTGAGCACTGGCAGGCTTCCCCTGGGATAACCAGCCACCTCTCACTGGAAAACCTCAGCTGCCAGCTGAAAGACCCGAGCAAAGGGCTGCCCTTCCCTTATTGCTCTCAGCAGCTCATTTGCTGCTGGAGAAATGAAGGGGCAAGTGAGGAGTCCCCAGCCCCGCATGGCCAAGAAATTGGCTCCCTGTTACCTTCCACTTTAGCTGCAAAGGCAAGAGCTTGGCCATGGTTTCCACTACTGTGTGTCACAACAGCCTTGGGCTGCTCTCTGTCGCCCTGGGCTGCACGAACCAGACTTCTGACGGCATTCAGTGCACCTCGGATCTAGGGAGAGACCACAGGTTGAGTGAACCTGCAAAGGAGGCAAAGCCTCAGCTCTCCATGCTCAGATGGGGCAGGGGTTTGCTGCTGCTGTCGTGACCTAGCTGAGAGCAGCAAGGGGAGGTGGAGAAGCTGCTCCCCCTGCATCCTTTTTAATGGATGCTTTCCCCGGCAAGGTGGAGGCTGTGGATCCCTAGAACCAGTACAGCACCAATGCCAGCTTCCCTTCTTCCCCCTAAGCCCCTAACTGCAGGAGTCCTCAGAGTCTGTAATGACCCATTTAACCATCTCTTGCTGGGGCTGGGGCTGCCAATAAGTGCTTGTAAGTGGTGGCTGCCCAGTAGGAAGTGGGCAGGCGCCACCAACCTTGTTTCCTGGGGCTAGAGGAATGGTAATTTCTAGTCCCTATTGCTCTGGAACTAGAGTTGAATTGTGTCCAAAGCTGGCAGGGCCCGAGGGCCAACCTGCCATTGGACTCATACCACGTGTTCGGCACATTTAAGTGCTGAAATCAGCGATTCTCCCTTTGTACAGATGCTAATGGGGCACACTTCTGTATTTGAGCAATTGCTTCTCAAATCCAACCCCCGGTAAGACCCTGTACCCTTTCCGCTGAGATAGCAGAGCTAGGCAGGAGGGTGGGTCAGGCTGCTCCTTCCCCCCCGCACTGTGCCATTAATGTGTCAGCTTTACCTTAAAGGACCCAGTCTTCTGGAAGAGCTCACACTTGAAGAAGAGTCTGTGGCCGGCTAACTCGTCTAGGCTGGAACTGGTTAGGATGGGGGTGAGGTGGATAAGGCCACGGAGACTTGACTGTGCAGCTTCAACATCTGCCAGTGAGATGCAGTACGGAGAGGACATGTTCCCTAAGCTGAGGAGGGGAAGAGAGAGGGTGGAAACATCCTACTGCTGGAGGGAGCCTGCCTCACCAGTCCTGGAAGGAGTGCAGAAGAGCGCAGGGGGTCCCACTGCTCCACTCCGAAGCAATGTCTCCTTAGATGTGTCTGGACACTGTTTTGGGCCCAAAACACGGGGTGGGGTTAAGTTTTAAACATTTCGACCCCATCCACCACCACCCCCACAGACCCCGGAACTCCCACGCGGCGCCTACCCATCCCCTCCCCCTTACCCATCCCCTGACCACCCCCCCAGAACCTCTGCCCCATCCAACCCCCCCACTTCCTGTCCCCACCTTATCCAACGGCCCTGGCCTCTTACCCCCGCTGCGGCTGGGGTCGGGGCCGGAGCCGGGCGGTGCCTGGAGCCCTCCTCATGCCCCGCCCCCACCGGGACAACCGATTCTAAAAGTGCTTCTAAGTTTAACAACCGGCTCCAGCTCAGCTGGGGGAGATGGTGACAGAATCACTTCTGCCCCTGCCCCGCTGTCAGCCGCGCTGCTCCAGCGGGTGGCTCCTAGGAGTGGCCTGTGCGCACTGCCCCGCTGCTCTTCGGCCTCCGTTTCCCCGGGGGGTGTCGAAGCTCGGTCGGCTTCGTAGGGCCCTGCCGCAGGCGGAGCTGGTGCACAGGGCGAGAGCCCCAGGCCCGTCTCCACGCGTGCTAAGCGTTGCTGGGCGTTACAATCCTGTACGGCCCGGGCCGTGCGCGCACGTTCGGCTCCCCCGGGCAGCCCGCGCCGCGGTGAGGGGCCGGGCCGGGGCAGAACCTGCCGCGGGGCCCGGCACGCGGTCAGCAGCCGCACGGGGGCGCTCACCTGGCCGCTCTCCCCAGCGCTCTGCGGCCTGGTCCTGGCGCTGTCCGACTGGGACCTCCGAGCTCCCGTCAGTCCCCGCGGCGGCCAGGGACGGGGTGAGCGGCGCCGCGGCACGTGGGCTGAGGGGGCGTGTCCGGGCGGCGCGTGTACGCTGCGGCGGCCGGAGTCTCTCGGCTTGGCGCATGCGCGTTAGGAGCGGAGGATTTGGGCCCGCCCGGCTGCCGTCCGCCCCCTCCCGCGGGAGTGGGACCGTAGGGGGCGGGACGGGAGCGAAGATGGCGGCGGAGCTGGAGCGGGTGCGCATCTCGGCCTCGGAGCTGAGGGGGAGCCTGGCGGCGTTGGGGAGGGCCCCGGGGGGCGGGGGCCGAGGTGAGACTTCAGGGCCCGGCGGCCTGGGCCCCTCCCCTTCCCCAGTAGAGCCCCGCGACCCCCGGGCTGGGCCCCGCCGCGAGGGAGCAGCCGCGGCCCGAGCTCGCCTGCCTCGCGCGAGGGGGGCCGCGTGGCGTTCTCACGCGAGCTCGCAGGTCGCGTTAGAGCCGTTGGCTGCCGTGACCTGCTGGCTCGCGCGAGCCCCGCTGGGGCTTGAGCTCGGAATCGAGTCAGTGTCTAAACAATGGGGCTCCGCACCTGCCTCCGGCTCCCCGGGCCCTGCCCATCTGGGGGCCTTCACGGTCACGTGTCATTTTGGCTGCTTGTCTCCCCCCTTTGGATCTGTGACAGACCCAGCCAAGCCGGGGGGGATGACCTGACTCTACACGGGAAACTGAAACTGACTGTACCCAATAGGTGCAAAGTAAACAAACTGAAAACACAGAATATCCCCATCCCCCCCAACACTTTCTCTTTTAGGAACGTGAGGTGCTACCTGTAACGATAATAAACAGTGTTGTGACAGAAGTGTGATTTTACATTGATCACATCCCCTTAAAATAAAGTCTCCTCATTGTGCTGGGTGCAGCTGGTTAGTTGCAGAGCCTTGTTCTGGATCTGAGTTTATTTCTGCTGTGAGGCTACTGGACTGAATCTCCCCCTATTGTGTGCAGCTCTCTGTGCTCTAACTTCTCCAGTTCTCTTTGCAGTTTGGTTTTGTCATCCTATGTAAGGGCCACCTCTCCATTGTTGGAGTTCAGTTTACATCAAAGGAACACCCAGCATTGAAATATGTACGGCACAGAGAGGGGTCTTGAGTTTATTTGATGCTCAAGTCCAGAAAACCTCTGTACATGCTGAAAAGAGTCTGTATTGGGCTGCAGCTAGCCCTAAATGTGTGAAAACTGATAGATGCTCTCACTATTGGGCCAGAAGTAGCTGCACAACTTGCCTGTAAGAGTCTCCGCACTCCCTGTTTGAGAAACACTGTGTTCATGAGAAGTTAAAGTCAATAATCCATGTATGGTATTCTGAAAGCTGCATGTCTCAGCAGAGGTATATTTGCATCCTCTTAAGTTCCTTCTACCCGCTTCCAAGTGCAGAGCTTGCTTAGGCTGTGCTGCTGGCCAGTGGTGACCAGTTAGGTTCTGCAGAGCTCTTGGCCTGCATTCTCATCTTCTTTGCTGGCTTCTTATGTTGTGCTCGTCACTGCTGGTCTCCATTTCATTGCTGGTGTGGTTCATCATCCATTTCATTTTGCTGCATGGCTGCCCATTATTGCAGCAGCTTCCCACTATATCACAGTGTTCCCAAGTACTCATTCCCAGAGGTCTCTGAGTATAGCACTGCACATACAGTAAACAAATGCCAAGAATTCCAGTCACCCTCTCTGCCATTTGCTTCCCCATCTGCAAAATGGGGTTAGGTCTTACCTGACTCATGGGGACAGGTGAAGAGGGAGTGGGTTGTAAGAGTGAGTTAATTAAGGTTTGTACAGTGCTTTGAAGATGAAAACTGCTAGATAAATGCAAAGGATTACTAAAGGCACCATCCCATCATCACGAATGCCCATCTCTGTTTGCTTCCCTGCAAGTATTCTTGCCTTTTGCTATTGTCAGGTAGCGGCTGTAGCACGACTTGAATGATTCTGGCTTGGCAGATGCTTTCTGTGCAGCCTGTCATGTCCAAAGCATCTGAAAAATCGTCTGTAGTTTCACTCCTCTGTAAAGCACTTTGGGATCTACTGATGAAAAGTGCGATATACAAATTAGTTGCTGCTGTTAGTTGGATGGCATGGTGGCCCATAAGTCATTTCCCTCTGAATTTCTTGACTGGTTTTGAGCCAGCTAATGTGATCAGCAAGGCAAGTGTGTGTCTGTGTTACAGAAATGGTTAACTCTCTTTGCTCTGAAGTATTGTGAGCAGAGTGGAGCTTTGAGACTATGAACGTTGGCTTCACAGATGCCGAATTGTTTTTTATTCAAGGCTGCTTGTGATGGAGATTTGGAAGTGGGCGCCAGCTAGTGCAGCACAAGGCTGCAGTAGCTACTTGATGATTATGATTCTGCGCCGCAGTTTCCTGTAAGTTATCCCAGGCATTGCGGCTGTCAGAGTTAAAGCAGTGAGAGTCAGGACTGCTGCATCTCCTCCTATCTATCCTCAAATTATTAGTCAGTGAGATTCATTTGAGACTGATCTAGAAGTGCAGCCACTACCTTGACAGCACTGTTGTTTGGTTAGAGTGAAAGCAATTTAATACCACATGGTTTTATGGTGGTGTCACAGCAATCAAGCTACTTCTGTTAATTTGTGTAGAGTATGAAATCCTCCAAAGAGAAACTGGGGAAGCTGAAATTCTAAAATCAAGTTTCATGCAGCTAAACAAACTGTGCCCAACTATCTAGAGGACAAGTGTATCCAGAAAAAGTCCACCCTCACCACTCCCATTTCAGAAGCTTCTCCCATCAGTGCTCTGTCGTCATGGATGCAGTTTATCCAGTGTTCTAATGACAGAAACCTCAGAACTGCCTCTGAGGTGCCTTCATTTGTTACTGTCAATGAATTGGTTAGGCTGCTGTGGGAGGAGATCAGTGAGAGAGGATCTATAATCTCCAGTATGTTTGCTTCAGAGGGAGGTGTGTTCTTGCTTTGAGTGATTTCCCTCTGCTAGGTACTACTGAGGCCATCTTAGTGGTGGTTTTCAGTTGGTATGAAGTAGAAACCATTCTATAATATGATGTAAAACCCCAGCCGAAGATACAGATTTAATAAGAATAATGTATAATGCTGCAGGTGATGACATTATTTTACATAGTCTTTTTCATGTCAGTTGTGTTCTTTTAAGTACTTCTAGTATTAATATCATTACACAGAGAGAAATTTAACGAGTTGTGAGCCCGGGAGAAAAGAAGTCTTCAGTGCTGAGTTGAAATGAGATGTATGTAAATGAGGCAGGGAAGTACAGGGAGCTGTTCCAAATGGCAAGAGCTGCAGAGTGGAAGGCACATGTAACACCAACAGGCAGATCAGGGGAGCAGAGGGTGAAATCAGGAAAACAGCAGCAACAAAACCCTTAGCTTGCACTCTGCTCTGAGTCTCCCAGTGTATCTTGTCTGTTTCTTAGCTCGTAAGCTGCTTGAGGCTACGGCTGTTTTGTACGTGTGTTCTGTACAGTGAGGGGTACGTTGGAGGTGTTTAACAAATAATAACAATATGTATCCTGAAATAAGGCCACAGGCTCAGTCATAGATTTCCTCTCTGCCTCCTGCTCTTGCATTTTTCACCCCGCTCTGTGTGATTTCACGTAATACCCAGATAAAGAACTTCAGCTCTGATAGTCTCAATTTTAAAACTTCTGCCCCTCTTGGAGCCACCCTGAGACCATTAAAGACTCTTCACATTTCTCTAATGTTTCTGTCTCTCTAACTCTTATCCTGCTTTGCTGTTCCATAACTGGAATAACCCCACCTCTTTATCTCTTCTTTACAGAGAACATGAAGGAACTGAAGGAGCCCAGGCATCGTAAAGATAACCGGCGTCCAGACCTTGAAATCTACAAGCCTGGCCTCTCCCGGCTTAGGAACAAACACACACTATTAAAACAGGAAGCCTCAGCGTATGAAGGGACCAGATCTGAGGAATCCAAGGATGAAACTGCTAGTGACAAAGATCCTGCTGGTACTGGAGGGGGATCTCAGGTCACTGGAGATCTCAGCAAAGGTGACAGCCAGAAGCAGAATGGTCCCTCCCAGGGAAATGGAGAGATGGAAAGTAAAGCTGTTTTTCAGAGCCAAGAGAATTTGGATAAACACTCTGTCTCAGATGACTGGTGTCCCCGGATCATCAGGAGAACCAAGAAGCCGGACCAGCAGATCTATCAGCCTGGGAAACGCCTGCAGACTGTTGCCAAGGAGGCAGCCAGCCAGCCAGCCAATGATGAAATCATCAGTAAGATGGAACAGCTGAGAGTTGAAGGAGATGAAGAGACTGAAAGGGACATTGGGAAAGGCAGCAACAGCAGCAGAACTAAACTGAACAGAGAGGAGAGGGAGGGAAGCCTGACTAGTGAGGGAGTGAAAACCACAAGGGGAGAAAAAGGAAGGCAGGTAGAGCGGGCTGACAGGGTCAGGAAATCAAGTGATGACTTGATCCAGGGGAAGCTGGGATCTACAAAGCGATACTCCCGCTCTGACAAACGGAGGAGCCGATACCGCACCTGTAGCACAAGCTCAGCAGGGAGCAACAACAGCACAGATGGAGCCCCACTGGCTGATGGGGGAAAGAAGCGACAGGAGCGGGCCAAAGAGAGAAGCCGTCCTAAAAAACAGCTCTCTGCTTCCTCCACTGACTCTCTGGAAGATGACAAAATTGGGGAGACAGAAGCTTATGGTGCCAGCAGGAATTCAGAGAGAAAGCACCCAGAGCAAAGCCGAGCTAAAAGTGAGAGTGAGTGGAGCAGCAATGGGAAGGAGGGCAAGGGAGCGCTGCGCGTCACCTTCGATAACAAAACTGTGAACAGAGACATCTGTGTGGCACAGACAGACAAGAAAAAGCCCCCAAAGGCTTTTAATGTAAGTGACTCCATAGAGGCTGTGGAGGTGAAGGGCAGGGAGCCTCAAGGGAGAGGCCGTGGGATTCTCATCCTGCCTGCCAACACAGACCTCTCTGCCAGTGCTGCAGGCTCTCCCGAATCTACTCAGTCTGGGCCCAGGCTCCTGCTTGGTAGTGGTGGCAGCAAGGGGCCCAGAGGCAGGGGCCGTGGAGGCACTATGCGCAGGTTGTGGGATCCAAACAACCCGGACCAAAAACCTGCTCTGAAGAGCCAGACCTCACAGCTTCATTTTCTAGATACTGACGATGAAGTGAGCCCCACTTCCTGGGGGGATGCACGCCAGTCGCAGGCTTCCTACTACAAATTTCAGAACTCTGACAATCCCTATTATTACCCCAGTCCAAAAGGCCAAGGTCCTCAGTATCCTTATGGAGGATATTCTTTGCAATATCAGATGGGCCCCAATAACAGTGTTTACCCAGGAGCTTACTACCCCGGATATCCAGGCCAGTCAGGGCAGTATATCTGCAGCCCCCTCCCCTCTACCCCTTTGAGTCCTGAGATGGAACAGCAGATGAGGAACATACAGCAGCAGGAGCTCAGCAAACTCCTCCGAGAGGCTGGGAACCAGGAGCAGCAGCTCAGCAACCTGCTTTCCAGAGACCGCATCAGCCCTGAGGGTCTTGAGAAGATGGCACAACTGAGGTTTGAAGCTTTCACTTTGGGCTATGCTGTGTCAGGCTGTGGGAGGGGATGAGCTACAGCATCATCCCCACTGGGTAAATGTTCGCAGAAATACCACCCTCAAATGTTTGATCTGTCCTTGGGCACTTGCTTGAGAGGGACTGGCCATGGCCCAGCTACATTCCAGAGCGGTGGGGGGTGGGTGGCTGCCTAGCCTGTGGCAAGCCATGTCTGCAGTTGTGCTAACGGGTTTGTGTGTAACTGAGTGAAGAAAACCCAGGGAGAACCTTTGCTTCCACTGGCTGTGCAGAAGCAGCCTTGTAAATGAGTAGGTGGCCTGATGTTGGAAAGGCACAGGCAGCAGCTCTCTGGGCTGGTGGCTAAATCTCAGCTTTTTATAGTTAGAGAATCTCATTGCTATGAGGAGAGGAGTGGGGCTGCTGGAGTGGCTCCTGGCTCTGGAGCGTTTCCTGGCCTGGTGGTGGCTGGGAGCTGAGCGACTGCAAGCCCTGGCTTACATGCTCTCAGCCATTCTGGTAAGATGACTGTGTCCCTGGTTTCTGTCCAGCAGGCTTTGCATTCCAAGCCTGATCCACAAGACAGTCTGTTATATTTATTTACTGTCTGTCTGATTGTGAGCGTCTCTGGGCAGGGACCACACATCTGGTATTCTTTCTGGGGGGTTCTGGTGCTATATAATGATGTAATAATGCTGGCAGTTTTAGAACTGAGTAGAGCCTCTCACTGCTGACATTGTTAAACTCTGTGCCCTCCAGTGGGAATGGCCTGATGCTGCCACATAGTGAGGAAGAAATGAAATTGGCATGCTTGTAGTTAGCTTCACGACAGCAACAACTCCTGCTCTCCAGCTTCCATGTTCACTCAGTGACCTCCTTGTTTCCAGGGCTTCTCTGGTGACTTGTTTTCATAGCTGACAGCAGCAGGTCCAGCAAGTGAATTAATTTCTAGACCTATCATCTGCTTTCTGCACTCTCACAATCCAAGCTCCATGGAGGGACGTGACAGGACTTTGCTATGTTTTACTGCAGACAGCACTAGCTGTTCCAGGGCATCTTAAAGGACCATCCTTGAGACAGCAGTTGCAGCAGCACCTTATCTGTTGTCAAACCGCCTGAAGATGCTAGTGGTAATATGTACATATTTCTGGGCCAAGCACCCCAGCTGTACAGCTCACTCGTGTGCAGAAAAGACTGTTTCAAACATTTGATGGTAGTCCAGTCTGCGCAGGCAAATAGAAGTGTGATGACAAGTTACAGTGTGCTTCACAGAGCGCGTCCGTAGGATATAGCAGAGGGGGCAAATGGTCATGTTGTGACGAAGTGGGACTGTTCTTAATGTTTCCTCTGAATACTGTGGGGGTGCCTCAGTTTCCCCTATGCATTTCTAAGTCTCTAGGTGGGGAGATAAAGGCCAGTGTGCATAAATCACTGACACTCTGTCTCCCTGGCAACAAATGGCCAGGGCCCTTCCCCGCTGCAAGGGAATAGCTAAAGGTGAACAAAGAGATCAGGTGACCTCCTGGCCTGGGAAAGAGACAAAGCCCAGAGAAGGAGGGGCTGGAGAGTGAGTCAGTTTGGGCTGGCTGGGGACTAGGAGTGAGGGCAGACGGGGGTGTCTGGCTCGCTGGGCCCCAGTATGGACCCGGCGGAGGGGTCCCGTTCGCTGGACCGACAAGCTCTGTTTTAGACCGTGTTCCTGTCACCTAATAAACCTCTGTTTTACTGGCTGGCTGAGAGTCACGTCTGACTGCAAAGTGGGGGTGCGTGCAGGACCTTTGGCTTCCCCAGGACCCCGCCTGGGCGGACTCGCTATGGGAAGCGCACGGAGGGGCATATGCTGAATGCTCCCAGGAGAGACCCAGGAGGTGAAGCCGTGTGAGCTTCTTGCCTTGCAGATGGTCTGCTCCGAGGGAGAGGAGGCTCCCCAGAGTCCTGACTGGCTTGGTGGGGAGCAGTTCCAGAGCATCGCCCGGGGATTCCATGACACATGTGTCAAGGAGAATGACTGTGCATGGGTAGCCTGGGAGTGTGGCGGCTCAGAGCCAGATCTGATTGGGAGTCCTAGGCCAAGGAGAAGAGATGGCATTCTTCCTGCTGAGTGTTTTCAAAGGCATCCTCCCTGGGAACCCCTTTACCTGTATGTTGTCTGGCTTCCCTGACTGGATTGAAGTGTTGTAGCTTCATGTTTACCAGTCTCAGGAGGGGAGGGAAATGGGACTGTTGGTCTGAAGGTTGCTGCTGTTTTGTGGTTCAGAGGGCTATATGGAAGTGCTTTGGGTCTGTAAAAACTAACAATAGCCAAGAACCACAGCTACTCTAGCCTGTACTCTGGGGCATGCGGAGGGGTCTGTGACCAGGGTGAGACCCTGCTTTTTCTGCCTCCGTGGTCTCTTACTCACTGGTTTTTGTTACTGACTTTTATAGATTTTGACAATGAGGGGACTGGAGGAACTTGTTTGTGAGGAGAGGTGAAAATAGCTCAGTATATATTGTAGCTTGGTTAAGTGACAAAAACCCTTCTCAAGTTCTTGTGAGCTATGTACACCTAGTAAAGGAACAGAATTAGCTAAGGTGGGCCAACAAGGTAAAATTGGAGCAGTGGGCTGACGATGGGCAAAGAAAATGTAGACTGAACGTCAGAGCAACCTTCCTGACAGCGGGATCATCTCCCAAGCAAGGGCTTTGGAGTCATTTACAGCTGGAATGGTCCAAGCTCTAGAGAACATAATGTAGGGAACAGTTCTGCTCTGGCCACTGGAGAGCTATGGGGGGAGGACCCTGATTTCTATGACAGTGAGTCTCTTTCTCATCTTCCCCCCTTTTATGTGGTCTAACTGGGGAGGTGTAGCATTCCCAGATGCAGTTAATTACAGAGAAATGAAGAGGGGTGGGGAATAGAGACAAAGGGAATAATAAAGTCTCTGTTTTTGTCATGAATTTGTGACTTGTTTTTGATTGGGAGGAGGGGAGATTGGTGCACCCTTCTTTCCATGGTAGGACTTTCCCTGCCCTCTAGTTATCTCTTTCCCTGGCCTGCACAGATAAATTTAGTGCTCAGAATGAACAGGTATTTGGGGGCTAAGGCAGCAGTGGGGGAAGGGCTTCTGTGCATTGGATCGTCATTGAAAGTCTGTACATTCACCTCTCAGTACCAAGATTCACTCCTGCCTGGGAGATCCCAGAAATGAGGCTGTGGCAGGAGCACCCTCTCTCTCCCCGACAGGCCAGAAGGAACAGAGAGAGGCTCTTTTCACACTCGCCCTCCTGCACTGGGAGAAGTGTGTGACTGCAACTGTTCAGATTGCTCTGCAGGAGTGTACTGGTGAGGGGATATATTTGCTGTCTAATGGAACAGTGAGAGGTTGCTGGCATCTNACAGCGCTAGAAGAGCACAGCGGGGCTTCTAGTGCTAGAAGAGCACAGCGGGGCAGAGCTGTTTAGTTGCTGTTGTGTCAGCCGTTGTCTGTGTCTCCTAGAGCGGAGATGCTGCAACTGTATGAACGATGCATCCTCATGGATATTGAGTTCTCCGACAACCAGAATGTGGATCAGCTGCTCTGGAAGAACGCCTTCTATCAGGTGATTGAGAAATTCCGGCAGCTCCTCAAGGATCCGCTAGGGGAGAACGGGCAGGAAATTCGGAACAAACTGCTTCAGCTCCTCGATGAGGTAAGAAGAGAAACACCTGTTTGAGGCTGGCTAGACCTTTGGGTGGAAGTGCTTTCTAGTTGTTAGAGCAGGGCTGTGGTGAGTCAGCACACCTACATTCTGGTCCAGTTCTGCACGACCTTGGCAGATCACTTCTCTTCTTCAGGGCTTGTCTATGTGAGAAACTTGCACCAGTTTAACTAAGGGTACGTCTACACTGCATGCTCCTTTCAGCAGTGTGTAGTGTACATATGCATATAGCCTCACTAGCAAGTGTAGCCGGTGAGACATAGCTTAGACACGTACAGACTGGGTGTGTGCTCGAGTACATGCTCTACACCACTCTCTACTTGCCCAACCGTGCCTCCGTGCCATGTAATGTCTGGCTGCCTCCCCACTGCTAAGGCTTTTCCCTGCTGCAGGAAAAGTCTGGGGGCGGGCAAAGGCTCTGGCAGGGGGAGGCAGCAGCTCCCCACTTCTGAAGCCTGTCCGTGCTGCACAGAGCTGCTGGAGCCTTCCCCGGCCATGGGGAAAGACTCTGCCAGCTACCCCTCATGGAGCTCTTCCCTGGCCATGGGGAAAGGCTCTGCCAGCTACCCCTCATGGAGCTCTTCCCCGGCCATGGGGAAAGGCTCTGCCAGCTACCCCTCATGGAGCTCTTCCCGGCCATGGGGAAAGGCTGTGGTGGCTTTTTGCTGCTGAAGCCTGTCCCTGCAGTCTGAAAAGTCTCCAGCAGCAGGGGTGAGTTGCTGCAGTCTTTTCCCACTGTCTCCCCTCTTCCAGAGCGTTTCACTGACTCGTGTAGCTACACACTGCGGTGTGAACTCAGCCTGCTTTTCACTGGCATGGTGTGTAGTGTAGACGTAGCCTAGAGGTGTGATTTTAAATTGATGTAGTTAAACTGGTGCAACAGCTGTGTGGACCCTCTTGTTTATTTTGGCGTGATTTGTTTTGGCTTAAGTCAGTTAGGAATTAGTTTAAAATAAACCAAAATAAACCTAATTTAAACGGAACTAAATAAGGGCATTCACAGACTTTTCTACTGATTGAATTAAATTGGTTTAAATCACACCTTTAATTAAACCACTGCACCTTTCTGGTGGAGACAAGGCCTTAGTTTCCCTACCTGTACAGTGAGATAATACTGATCTGCCTCCCAAAGATGTCATTGTTAGATGCTTTTAGATCCCTGGATGACAGATCCTAGAAGAAGGTGTTTTTTTTTTTAAAAGAAACAAATCCCCAGGGAGCAGGCTCTCTTTTGCCTTCCACCCAGCAGTGCTAGCTGTGAGCGAGCTGGGCTCTCCCAGCTGTGGCTGACAGACCTTGGTTTTGTGCTCACGATCACTGAGGGACATCACGTTTGTCTGCTTGTTTGTTGCAGGGCACTATTTTCTTTGACAATTTGCTTCAGAAGCTGCAGGTGTCATACCAGTTCAAACTGGAGGATTATATGGATGGGATGGCCATTCGCAGCAAGCCCTTGCGGAAGATGGTAAGTAGGCTTTCCTTCCAGGACATGTTGTCCTTGGTGTCTCACATGAGAGCTCTGAGCCCTCTCTGATGAAATATCTATCATGGCATCATCCGGAGGTGGGGGGCTCTTTATGCCAATGACAGCATGTTCTCAGGAATATTTGCTCAGTTGTTCTGAGTTAAACAGCTCCAATGTGTTTATTGGTCCCATTTCTTTGCAAAGGAGAAGAATTTTGCCCTGCCCCAGCACTCAGACCAGGGCTGGGAGAGGGAGCAGGTGTTAGAAAGAACCATGATCAGTGCCTCGTTTATTGAACATCCTCTTTGTATCTATATTGAGGCCAGGTCAATGATGGGAGAGAGAGAACAGCAGTGCCACTTCTGTGCGACCTAGTAGCATGTCAACCCTGGGCAGTGGAGCAGGAGTGGGGTCACCTAGCAAGTGGTGTTCTCAGACCAGCTCCATTTCCTAGTGGGTAGGTGTCCACATCACAACTATCCCCTGATAGGCAGTCTCAGCGGAGAGCCCAAGGCCTGAATGAGGCATGGAGCCTGCACTCCCCTGACTCCTCCAGGGCAGGGGTAGGGCACGTTTTGGGGAGGGGAGATGGGAGTGGGGAGGGAAGCTTGTGCTGTTGCTGCACATGCTGAACATGTGCCATGAGAAAATAAGACTTTCTTGCAGCACCTTTCACAAGAACTCCAGCTAAACAGCAACCCCCGTCTCCCTGGTGGCGCGTGCAGTAGTTGTGTGCTGCACGCCTACAGATGAGCAATGGCCGCAGAGTTTCCATGGCATGTCTTGACTGTTTCTTTTCAAGGTGAAGTACGCGCTGATCAGTGCCCAGAGGTGTATGATTTGCCAAGGGGACATTTGCCGGTACAGGGAGCAAGCGAACGATACAGCAAACTACGGGAAAGCACGCAGGTACTGTACCCTCCCCCTCAGCCCTAAGCAGTGCTATTACCCTACCTAGCTGCAAGGGCATCACCTCATTTCACACCCAGTTATGCCTGTGGCCAATGCAGACCTTCCATGCTTCCCATTTGATTACTGTCCAACGAGATTAAAGGATGCAGGGGATGTTGGATGGACTAATCTGCCACCTAAGAAGCACTCTTGTTTGGCTGATGGATTCTGCCCCCCGTCAGGGAGTGTTAATGTGGAAGCTGTGCTGTGCTGGTCTCTGAAGTGATGGCGGTGCAGACTGTTGGGTCTGACAGTGTGGCTGGCTTGTTTTCTGCTGAACTCCTGCTAACTGCTTCTCACCAGTGGAGGTTCTCACATCCATGTGTTTGGCTGCAGCACGACTTGGTGGCACCTGTTGGCTCTTGTCACTCTATTTTTGCCGGTGATAAATGCCCTCTTCTGATCAGGGCTGTAGGCAAGGCAAAGCCCAGCATGTACGGCAGATAATGTGGCATTGACAGTGAGGAGCAAAGAGAATAGAGCCCTAAAGCATAGCAGGGCTTGTCTGAAAGGGACAATGTGCAGAGCAGGGGAACTAGCTTAGCCACTGCAGCTTTCTGACTTTTTTGGAAACCTTCTGCCTGGTGTTCTTGTGGAACTCTTCTGTGTGGGGTGAGGGAGGGGAATAGGAGGCTCACCCCCATCTGACCAGCCCTCTCCCTGGGACAGGCATGTGGAATAGACTGGTGCACTGATGAGCAGATACATCCGCTAGGGAATGTAAAATAAAGGGCAAACTACCATTCCAATCAGGTCCTTTCCTCCGGGGTAGCTTTACCATCACAAAAGGATTCAAAACAATGCAAAACACGTGGTCCCAGCCAGCAGAGTCCTTTTCAGCTTCTACTGGGTAGCCTTACCTGGTTCCCTCCAGGGATAGCTCAGTGGTTTGAGCATTGGCCTGCTAAACCCAGGGTTGTGAGTTCAATCCTTGAGGGGGCCATTTAGGGATCTGGGGCAAAAATCTATCTGGGGATTGGTCCTGCTTTGAGCAGGGGGTTGGACTAGATGACCTCCTGAGGTCCCTTCTAACCCTGATAGTCTATGATTGTATGATTCCTGCTGGGTGCCCCGGGAGACACTTCCCTCATCTTCTTTAGAGTGAGCGAGGAGCATTCCTTGTCCTAATCTGCAGCAGGCAGTCACACGACACTTCGTCTGCTGGTCCCTCTCCATCGTGTGCCCGTCTGGAGACTACAACTCTCAAAGGGACTTAACAGGGCTGTAGCAGATGTGCTGGCTGCGCATGTGCTCACAGGCCCTTGCCACTTGGGCAGAGGGCCTGCCCTCCTTGGATGTGCCGGTGATGAAAGGGGCCCCAAATGAAGGGAAGGATTCTCTGTGTTGTTAATAATGGTCTGGGTCTCTGCAGTGTCTTGCCAGTCACCTACTGTGTCTCTCTCTCCCCACTCAGTTGGTATCTGAAGGCTCAGCACATTGCCCCCAAAAATGGCCGTCCATACAATCAGTTGGCTCTGCTGGCTATCTACACGGTAAGAGCCTCTCTCTGCATGTGGGACCAGACGCGGTGTGGCCTCTTGGGTGATAGAGGATGTCCTTCCTGGGGAGGTGGCTGTGTGTGGGGGAGCGCCTGCATCATGCTTGTCATCAAATGATGGGGCCGTGCTATGAATGATGAGGGCACCGTAGGTAAAAGGGACATGTAGTCAGATATGGGCACCAGGAGCTCTAGTCCTTGGCCTGTCTGCAGCTCTTGGGCCTGGGGTAGTTACAGCTCAGTTGCATGCTATGTTTTGAGAGTTTATAGTGTAAGTCTGAATTTGGTGCCCATAGTTCTAACCAAAGGAACCTTTCTAGCCACATGTGCCACATTTCTGTACCCTGCAAGGGTCTGCTAGAGTTTAGTGTGTGAAGGTGGCTGGCTGGCTACCCTTTGTCCTGCCTGATCCCACCTCTGAGGACACAGTCCCTTGTCCTAGTGAGCTCACATTCTAAACAGTCCTGTCCTGAACCAGCTGGCTGTGGGCTGGGGAAAGACACAGGGCAGCGTGTTCATTGGGGACGTTAGCAGGCAGTTTTTTAGGACTGCAGTTGGGGTAGGTTTTGCCAGTGAGGTGGTTCTGCTGTCTGGCTTGTTAATCCTTCTGGGAAGGGAGGCTTTTGGAAAGGGTGTATTTGATGGCAGCCAGTGGAAGTGTCAGGCCAGAGTGGAGGGGTCAGTGACCAAACATCTGCTGAAATGCATGAGCTCTGAAAGATGCCATGTTAAAACAGAATAGCTGAAAATTGCTTCCTCTGTCACACAGAGCAGGGTTCAGAGATGTGTTTCCCTGACAACTGCTGATGGACCACCCTGACTCCTGGAGCAGCGTGCGGAGCCACTGGGTTCTCTGCTGTGCTGTGGGTGTCTGTGTGGCTGTCAATTTTCAGGAGAAACTCTAAATCCCGAGTGGGTCTTGGCGGGTACAAAGCCTTTTGGTAATGACCCACACAAATAGCCCTGGTCCCCGCTGCAGCAAAGGAGATGCTGACTGGAAGGATAGTCCAGTAGTTATGGCGTTAGCCTGGCTTGGAGTCTTGGGTTCAGCTCCCAGCACCACCTCAGAGTTTCTGTGTGACCCTGGGCAAGTCCTTTAGTCTCTCTGGGCCTTGGTTTGTAAGATGGGTAGAAGAGCATTTCCCTACCTCACAGGGGTGTGGAGAGGATTGTGAGGTGCTTAGATACAATGGGAATGGGGGGGAAAGCAAATCCCATAGACAGACAGACTTGCAGTGTGAGGAACAGTGTGAGGTTGGGACTTTGTCGATACTTTCTATGGTCACCATCTAAACTGGTCCATTTCAGTGCCAGGTTCACTGGGCCTGTGGCCTTTGGTCTGATGTTTTACCTGCACTCCCCAAGGTGCATGGAGGCTTGGACTTGGTGCTGGTGGCTGCAGGTAAATGTGTTCTCCTGCGGAGAGTCCAAGGCCCCATGGCGTCTGGAACATGCTTTGGAAGCAGGACGTGGCTGCTCTGTTTTTAGCTGTGAATGACAATCTGCACTTGTGGGTGTGCCAAAAGGTACAGGGTGACGAGTGGCCTGGGGTTGGGCTCATACGGCATGCTCCAGAGTGACGTGGGATGTGTCTCTGGTTGTGTTTCTGCAGAGGAGGAAGCTGGATGCTGTGTACTATTACATGCGCAGCCTGGCCGCCAGCAACCCCATCCTCACAGCCAAGGAGAGCCTCATGAGCCTGTTTGAAGAGACAAAACGCAAGGTGAGTCTTGGTGCGGGGAAGCCTGATGCTGCAGGTGCTGCTGCTCCCTCCTTGATGGTGCCTCCTGCCATGTCCTGGAGCTGGGCTGGCTGACAATGCAGGTTCTTCCCGGCGAGTGCTAGGGGCGTATTGCTCTAGCACTGGGACATGCTGAAAGTGCTCTCGTGGATTGGTAACTGGTTAAAAGACAGGAAACAAAGTGTAGGTATAAACGGTCAGTTTTCAGAATGGAGAGAGGTAAATAGTGGTGTCCCCCAGGGGTCTGTACTGGGACCAGTCCTATTCAACATATTCATAAATGATCTGGAAAAAGGAGCAAACAGTGAGGTGGCAAAATTTGCAGATGATACACAATTACTAAAGATAGTTAAGACCCAGGCAGACAGCGAAGAGCTACAAAAGGATCTCTCAAAACTGGGCGACTGGGCAACCAAATGGCAGGTTAAATGCAATATTGATAAATGCAAAGTAATGCACATTGGAAAGCATAATCCTAACTATACGTATAAAATGATGGGATCTAAGTTAGCTGTTACCACTCAAGAAAGAGATCTTGGAGTCATTGTGGATAGTTCTCTGAAAACATCCACTCAGTGTGCAGCGGCAGTCAAAAAAGCAAACAGAATGCTTGGAATAATTAAGAAAGGGATAGATAATAGGACAGAAAATATCATGTTGCCTCTATATAAACCCATGGTACGCCCACACCTTGAATACTGTGTGCAGATGTGGTGGCCCCCGTCTCAAAAAATATATATTGGAAAAGGTTCAGAAAAAGGCAACAAAAATAATTAGGGGTATGGAATGGCTTCTGTATGAGGAGAGATTAATAAGACTGGGACTTTTCAGCTGGAAAAGAGACGACTAAGGGGAGATATGATAGAGGTCTATAAAATCATGACTGGTGTAGAGAAAGTAGATAAGGAAGTGTTGTTTACTACTTCTCATAACACAAGAACTAGGGGTCACCAAATGAAATTAATAGGCAGCAGGTTTAAAACAAATAAAAGGAAGTATTTCTTCACACAACGCACAGTCAACCTGTGGAACGCCTTGCCAGAGGATTTTGTGAAGGCCAAGACCATAACAGAGTTCAAAAAAGAACTAGATAAGTTCATGGAGGATAGGTCCATCAATGGCTATTAGCCAAGATGGGCAGGGATGGTGTCCCTAGCCTCTGTTTGCCAGAAGCTGGGAATGAGCGACGGGGATGGATCACTTGATGATTACCTGTTCTGTTCACTCCCTCTGGGGCACCTGCACTGGCCACTGTCGGAAGACAGGATACTGGGCTAGATGGACTTTTGGTCTGACCCGGTAGGGCCATTCTTATGTTCTTATGATTGGTGGGGGGTTGGCAAATGGCTATTGGGTATGGATTTGGATCTTGCATAGTTCTGAGAAAATCACTTTTGAGGGTGGAAAGGAGACTCAGCTGCCAAAGTGAAGCTTCTTTTCCTGTTTCTCTCCAAAGAGTGGTGAGTGGTTCAAGAGATCACTGATAAGCTCTGGAGCTTTTTCATCTCTGGGTCACTGGTTAAAGGGCATCTTAGCTAAGCAATGACTGAAAGTTGCTCCAGTTCCTAGTGAGACAGGGATCCACCTCATTACAGTCACCACCATACTACTTGGCGTGCTAGTCGGAGGGTTTATCAAATAAGTCAAGAGTTCAGGTGGGCCGTGGAAACTGAGCTCCCCTTCTCTCCTATCCTCAGCGGTGGACGCTCCAGATCAGAGGTGTGACAGGTTGGCAGTGCACTGCTCATGCTGTGTAGGTGTTTTGTGGCTAGATAAAGTCTTTCAAACTCCTGGGCACTCAATCTAGCATCTTTCACCAGTGCTGAGGTTATTAAACACCAGCAGCCAAACAATAGAGCAGGCAGCGACCTGCTGTGCTTTGCAAGCTGGGGGAACTGCTGGCTTCTGCCAGATTCTTTTCCCGGTAAATGAAATGACAACTTACTTTTCCTGAGCCATGATCACAGAGGTTTCTGAATCTCTGTGTCTTGTCTGCACAGGCTGAACAGATGGAACAGAAGCAGCATCAGGTGCTGGAACTGAGCCCCAGCCGATGGGGGAAGGGCAAGAAGTCCACATTCCGACAAGTTGGAGACGACGCCACTCGGCTGGAGATCTGGATTCATCCCTCCCACCCCCGCTGCTCCCATGGCCATGAATCCGGCAGGGAGTCTGAGCAGGACAACGGTCTTGGGAACCTCAGCCCCAGTGATGTGAGTACTGTGGAATACTGCCGTTGTCTTTGGTGTCATATGTTTGGAATGCAATTGAATGACACTCCATCTATTTTGCTTTCTTGTTGCTAAATATTCCAGTGTTTTGGCTTCTCCTATGCCAGCAGTGCCCGGGTCAGGCTAAGGAGCTGGTGACCTTGTGCTTCTTGTGTTTCATGTTATCACCTATTCTTTGGTAACATGTGGTCATGTTGCTGTTCGTGGAATTGTAAAGAGACAGATGGAAGAGGCAGCAAAAAGATTCCACTGAGGAGCTTTAATTTAGGTGACACAAAGCGATGGGAAATGGGGAGGTCGGCAGTTAGGAGCTGTGGATTGCTGGTGATCCTCCAGCCTTTGGGACTTTTCCTGGAAATGGGACATTTTCCCTAGAGCCACCTGGTCGGAGTTGTGCTCAGGGGGGGTGAAAGGCAGGGATTTAACTTCTGTTGTAGGTGTAGCATGTGTGTTGTTTATTGTGCTGGAAGCCAGATACTTTCCTTTCCTCTTGCAAGAGAAAGACTAAACCAAAGGCATCTCTCACAGGTCCCATCTCTGTCCCTAGCAAGGGTGAGTCTGAACGAACTCTATTAGTCAGATATGGCCCATGAATTTGTAAGCTGAACAAGCCAATTGTTAGGAGGACACCTGCTTGGAGCTTTGTCTTTCTCTAGGAATGCAAACATTTTCTTGGCATAGCTTGCATGCGGAAGACCTTGCATAAGAGCTCTGAGCAGCCTATCCGGAGACAGCTGCAAGGGGATACCTGACTAGGGGTGGGAGACATGCTCTTCACACAGGGCAGGGCCAAGACCTCCACAGAGATTGTTCCGTTGTTAGAACTGGTTTGTTCTCTTCAGCTGCACTAAGCATACTGTAGCCTCGTTCTGCTTATGGCGTTGCTACGCCCCTTCTGAAATGCAGCTCGCTGGCAATGTCAGCACAGATTGGGGGCCTGTTTTTCTTCTTAGACTTGGATTGATGCATGTGCTTGAAACACAAGGCCTGGGAATGGCTTTTCCCACCGGCCTGTGTTCTCTGTTGCTGCCAGAGATACAGAAGTGAAAGTGAGAAGAGCTAAGAAGGCAAGAACATCTTACACCAGGATCAGTGCATGAAGTTCTTCTATTTTTGCTCCTTCATTCTTTCCTCTGTTGTCATCCTCATTCGTGTTTTCCCTATGCTCCGTCTCTTTCCGCTAGCATAGTGACTACAAGGGGGTTGAGGAGTGCTCTGTCTTGCCACTATGTGGTGCTGTTTCTCCTCCTAATGTGGTTGTGCCAAGCACAGAGGAGAGTCAATGCTGACCTAAGAGAACATCAGCCCTTGATCACATGAAGCAGGAGCACAAGTTCACTGGAGGGGCAGGGAGACAACTGCTGTCCTAGGGGAACATGTGCCAGGATTTTGGATGCTCTTTTATAGACTAATCTAAACTGTTTTGTTGCCTCCTTTGTTGCCTTCCCCACCAGCTTTAGCACTAGGCGAGGTTGGAGCTAAGCAGTGCTCCCTCCTCTGTGCTGGGACCATGCGTACATGAGGCACCTACTTCACCACATGCTCCCAATCTGTGGGGAAGCGGTATTTAATTTCTGGACAAGAGCAGGCGAGGGAGAGGGGAAAGTCCCCTCACTCCAGGATTGAGTGTAATACTGTAAAATAGCTGTTATATATGGCCCAGGGAATTGGGGAAGAGATTCCGATTCCTGAACCTTTCTCGTCTAGGTGCTACTTCAAATCCAGTCAAGGCAATGGTGACTGACAATGGTTATCCTGAGTCTGTTCCCTGGTATCCTGTTGTCTGCATCATAAAGCCACCACCGTTGGACCCTGGTTGGTGTGCTCAGCAGAGAGGCCACATACTGAGTGTTTGTTCTCTGGACAGGAAACGCATGCTAGCACTGATGTGTGTTCTGTATGTTATTGAGCAGGGGACTCTGCTCAGCTTCGCACTCCCTCCGTGCGTGCCTTGGGCCAGTCACTTCCCTCTCTGTGCCTTCCTTTCCCATTCTGTAAAATGGGGCTAATGACACCAGCCTCAGGGGGGCTGGCCATCGGGTTAGTAAAGCCCTTTGGCTGAGACCGTGAGATGAAAAAGGCTGGAGAAGGACAAATTACTAGGCTGATTATCATTATCACTAAGAAGATTGAAGTGCAGTCCTGTAATTTGCCTGTGGCGCTGTAAAAACGGCTAGTTAGATGTTTGGTGCGGTTTCTTCTGCCACTGTTTACCACATCACATCTTCCAGGGGGCAGCAGAGCTCAGCAAATGCAACCCTCTTCCTCGAGGTAGCCTGGCTCTGGCTCCTTTCTCTGTTGGCCTGGAGCCTGCATGCTGAGGGCATCCTGTTGCCTTGGGCTATATCACAGAGGTCTGACGCCGTTCCTGGGTTATAATGCTGCTGTTTAGTTTGACGGGCTTCTCTTGTGCATGCGTCTTTTGAGGCTTAGCTCTCCTTGTCTTTCTTTCTCCAGCTACACTCAAGTCTCTTGGAAATGTGTAGCATTGACACTCTAGCCTGGGCTGGGCTGGTGCACTGGCCTCCTGATGATTGGATTGCCATGGGCATGTTCCTACTCAGGGAAGCAAGAAAGTGGCTGAGCCAATGACCAGCTCCGTTGTTTTTTACAGCTGAGTAGTGCAAAGTGAGTCCAAGAGCTGGGTCTGCTTCCTGGTTGCCACTGGCTGTACTTGCCTTGTGCGTGTATCTAGGTTTGAAATGGGATACTTAGTGGGGGCAGCTTGGTGAGCACGCTATGAGCCAGTGGAGTCTCTCAATTCCTTGAGAAGTGTTAATGTTACTCAGAGTCAGAGATTTTAATCACCCCGTCAGGAAGTGCAGCGTTAAGGTTCCCACAGTGGCCTTGCCTCTTGGTTATGCATCGCAGTAGACTGTTCCTCACATTATCATGCAACATGCTCCATCGCTGCAACTAAGGTTAGAGCAGAGAGGCATTGTAATAATTAAATAATACCTTGTCCTTCTCTGTGGAGGTCTGAGTGCTTTACAACCAGTAATGAATTAAGCCTTCTATACCCTTTCTGAGGTAGGACAGTATCATACAGCTATGGAAAGTTTAGGCCACACAGAGAGTCTGTGGCAAAGCTAAGACCAGAATCCAGGTCTCCTGATTCCCTGTCCTGTGCTCTAGCCACAAGACTTTTCTGTCCCCTGCACAATACTAGTTATTTCTTGACGAATGTGTCCCTTGCCAGTATTGTGGGCCCTTGTAATGATAGGCCCTTTTGCAGTAGCACATAAATGCAATGGGGCAAAGTTACAGTGGGACTAGTAGAACTGCAGTTCAAAGCTCATTGCAAGCAGCTCTTCGCACAAGCCTTCCTCCTCAGTAGCAGCAACTGAAAGAACAAATCAGCCTCATTTCTGCAAACAAGCAATAGAATGCCACCAACAGCTGCATAAAGGAATGAGAAGAGCAGATGCCTTCTTACAGACTAAATGTAGTGGGGTTCTTACCTTTCTATTCAGTGCCAAGATACTAAGGTAATGGGCACATTGGAAATACCTATGGAAGATCTTCATTTTTGGTGATTAATGTCTCAGCCTTAACACTGCATTAGCATAGCTCGTTGTGCATAATGTCCTTGATTTTGCTGTTAATTCTCTAAATGACTGTGGTAGGTGTGAGTGCTAGTGGTGAGAGTGGGAAGGGTGTGTGACAGAGCTGGGTGAGGTGGCGAGGGTAGCTGACAGAGCATGAACTGCACTGAGTGTCAGATCTGTAGGCGATACCTCTCTGTGCAGTGCCCTCACAGTCACCTACAATTGACTGGAGATGGGCTCTGGCCCCTTCTAGCCTCCCGACCT
The DNA here is from genome assembly GCA_003942145.1 of Platysternon megacephalum. Lineage (NCBI taxonomy): Eukaryota > Metazoa > Chordata > Testudines > Platysternidae > Platysternon > Platysternon megacephalum. Next base: position 1,070,347 of record QXTE01000272.1, on the reverse strand, counting down.
TTCCCCAAGTATCCCTTGTACTGTGCTTGATTGGAAAATCTGCTCGTTGTTAGGTGAGCAGGGAAATGCTGGTCTGAAGCTGGAAGTGGTGCTTTATGAAAATGCAATGTCACCTCTTTGTCCTTGCAAGGCAGCTGAGATCAGATGGGTTGTCCCTGCACCCCCCCTCTCCCCCCCCCCACCCCTGTCTGGGTTCTTCTCGCTCATGGAGCTTGCCAGACCATGCTTGTCTCTCGGTGGCTCTCTTCATGGCTGGGTACAAGTTGTTTCTGTTTGTGTCAGGACATCTTTGACCATTTTCATCTTCCCTCATTCACCAGCTCTTCCTTTCTGAATGATTCTCTTCTACCCACTGCTTGTCTAATCATCCCATCACCATGGTGTCTAGACACCAGATGCATCCCTGCAACCGTAATAGTAATCAAAGGTGGGAGGAGACACTTCCTGTGACTCTGGCTGTCTGTTTGTCCAGGAACACTGATGAGTCCTGTAGGTTGCCTGGGCTGCATGCTGCTTTCATCGTAGGGCAGATGCCCTCAGCAGAGAGCAAGGTCACTTTCCCAGTCAGCTCCTCTGTGTTTCACATCCGTTTTCCCTGGGTTCTATTTGCTGTTTCTTCTCCATGTGCTTGTTCCTCTTGGGTGCTGGGTCACTTGGGTGACTGTGCTGACTGGGGCGGCAGGGGAATGGCTGGTTTCCTCATCTGTTTAATTTCAGCCTAAAGTCTGTTCTGAGTCTGGGCTTCTGTGGCTGGTGATGAGATTTCATAGAGAAGTAGAATAAAATCTCCTCTCAGCCTAGCTGAATAGCTTTGCAGTACTCCTCTGTCCCGGATCACTCTGCTTCACTCTCACCCGCCAGCGTGACTCAGCTGCTCTTGCCTGTGTATCAATCCCACCCATCCAATCCATGCTCACACTGGGATTGCCCTGCTCTCTCTGGGAGCATTGTGTGTTTCTGAGGTGCTTGGCACCGTAGTAGCAAAGAACACATCTTTGCACTTACAGCTATACCACAGAGAAGTACTCCCTTGCCTAGTGAAGTTGTTGTGTGTGAAGGGAGCTGCTGTTACATCTGCAGCATTTCCTGTAGCTCTTTTCCTTTACATATAATTAGAAATAAGTGACAGACAAAAGTTGAAATGGCGTGTTATTAAAATCCTATACCTGCCCCTTCGCAGAGGCACCGGGGGAGAGCTCCAGTAGGAAAATGCATCTTTTCTGACAGTTCGTCAGACTAATGGGAACTTGTCTCCTCAGTCATAGTGCTCATGCTAGCGTGACTCTGTACCACCTGCACAGTTCCCAGAGGCTAAAGAACAATTAAAGGGGAGGCCTGAGGTTCCCAAGCCGCTAAAGAGAATTGTTAAATCACGGTGTTTTGGACAGAGGGGAAAGTAAAGATAGACTGAGCTTTGGGGTGGCAGGAGGAGGCAGCCCAGACAGCTGTGTTCAAAATGGAGCTAGCTGGGTGGCCAAGGGTTTTGGGGTCAGCACAAAGACAGGAGTTAAAGGAGGGGGCTATACTGCGACTGTACAGAAGTAGTAGAGGCTGACACTCAGAATTTAGGGCGCAATAAGCACAATCTTCCCAGCTTTCTGATGCTGCTTCCACAGGACTTTGGAGAGACTCTGGGCCACTGAGAGCGCCCTGGCATCTAGCTTAGGCTTCAAGCTATTCGTACATTTTCCTGTTACGTGCAGGGCTATGATGAGAGTCAGCCTGTTCTGGTTTTACAAGAGCCTGCCTGGGGAAGAATAATACCTGCTGGCAGAAGTGCAAGGCTCCTTGTTTTACTGCCTAGGCAAAGAGTGACCCTTTTGTTTGGGGAGCTGAGATCTGGAGAGTAACTTGAGGCAGACATGGCTTCTATTTCCAGTTTAAACAGTGCAATCGGGAATTGAGGCATTCTCCCCCTACTGTTCTCTTGGAGCACAGCTCTATGAAAGGTTAGAGGTCGCCCAGTATGTATGCGCTGGGAAACCGACAGGGCTGCACTCACCACTTGAGTGAATGCCCCAGAAACCGTTAGCTCAGGACTAATGCCTTTTAATCCTTATAGGATGTTCACCTGCAGCCGTGTGCTCCATCTCTACCCAAAATCACTGTGAGTGGTGGGCAGGTCACCAGTTAATCCAGCCAAGCCCCAGGCACTTATCTAATAGCGTGACAGCCATGGACCCTCGTGTTCATGCTGTACACTGAGGTGCTCCAGAGAGGTGGAATGTTTGTCCTCCAATGTGGGGGGCTCCTGGTTCTTTGACAGTGCATGAGCCAGTGCTGGGTCATACTCCACACAGCTCAGCACCAGGGCCAGCTGAGTGCAGGGCCTTGTAGCAGGCACTAGAACATTGGAGTGAGAAGGGAGCCTCTGGTGGTTCAGGAAATCTGTCTCCTTTGCACGTTGGCTATGAATATTTCCAGCCAGGGTGACTCCTGGCTGTGCTGGTTGTCCAAGTATTGCTAGATGGATAATGAGCTCCCTAATGTTGGACTTGGGAGCCCTGCTGTCGCCCGTGCATTGTGTTCTGCTTTGGCAGGAAAATAAAAGTAATTGCTCCCTGTCCTCCTTACTGCATTACATTGAATTGTATCAACTGCTTTGTTGCATTATGCTCCAGAAGTGCTGCTCCCGTGAGGAAGGGAAGAGAAGAGATTTCTGGGGAGAGGACGCTAGGTGCTAGCAGGCGGCCAAAAGCCAGCTTCCCAAAGCTTTTCCTCTCCCCTCCCCGCTATGCCCTGGCAAGCTCCTTGAATTCTCTTCCCTTGCCCTCACTAGAGACCTGCTTCCTGATTTCTCTCCTCTCCCACCCCAAGCAGAGTGCTGTCTCAACCCCCACAGGCTTGCAGGAAGCTGTTGGGTTTTGGTTACTCACTTGTGGAGGTCAGGTCAAGGTCTGGGGTTTTTTCCTTTGTGTTTAGGAAACGGTTTACAAACTATGTGTCAAGAGCTGGGGAGCAGGCCTAGTGCAGGTGGCGTGTGAAAGGGGCTTCTCAACCTGTTACTTGCTGGACTTGAGTTAGTTCTCTTCTCTGTCTCTCCACTGTAATTTTTCTCTTGGTTGGCAGTGTGAGCACCTCTGAGTGCATCCCCCAGCCTGCAAACTCTCCGCCTCCTAACGTGACCTCGGTCACCAAACCACCCTGGGCTTTATTTTTACTCGAGCCGTTTTGTTTCGAGCTGTGATCTTGGTTTCTTTCCTCTAACAGAGAGAGGCCTTCTCTCGGGAGGAAGCAGAGTGTGCCAGGCTGCAGTTGAGGCTGGTTAAACACTAAAACCACATTCCTAGCCTCTCTGGGCTTGAGACGTGACATAAGCCATGCAGCTAGCACTGGCTTCTGCTCCCTCTAGCCTGCCAGTTACACACCCTCCCAGGCTTGCACGGAACTCCCTTTTTTAGTTATGCTTTTTGTTTGAAAATATTTGTAGAGCCCTCCTCTCCTGTCTCAGCGTCACTAGAGATCCCCAAGAATCAACGCCGTTTCCCCAGCTCTGGGCTCTTGAACTCTTCCATGGGCCTTCCCCAATGTGCTGCTGAGACCTGTCACAGCTCACCAGGTCTGATTACCAATAGATCCTGTGCGTGCATGTCAAGTGGAACCCGCATGTTGCTTTCCAACCCACTTGACCTTTTGTCATTACCCAGAAAGTATGAGCTTAGTTACCAGTAAGAATTTCCAGAAGTTGGTATCGATTTTTCAGACCATGTTGGTGGTGGGGTTTTTTTTTTAAGTGTGAGGACCAAGGTAGGGACTAACACAGCTTGACGGGGAGAGATTGTGGGCTTCCAGCTATGGGCATCTGATGCTAGTGGGTATCTGGAACATTACGGTGCCTCGGAATGGTGCTTACATCCCCCGTGCTCAGAAAGGCTTGGACGAGTAGAGAAAGTTCTAACGAGCTTGCTAGACTTTATAAGCAAATGCCGTCTTCCTGAAAGCCCCTTTCCCTGTGACTCACTCTGTCTTCATTTCTTTCCCATCATTGCTGAGTAGCCAGGGATTTGTGTGTGGCCCAAGCCCCCTCCTCGTTCTAACCAGCCACCTCCTGCTGCTACACGAGTCCATCCTTCCGGAGTGAATGTGCTGGCCTGGGCTCTGGAGTGGGGCATTGCTGAGGATGGAAGGAGGGAGTTTGCGGTTTACACCTAGCCATGGTAGTAATTGGCAGTGCTGGGAAAGGGTCTAAGTGGAGTGTCAGGAGAGTGTTTGGTAGATTTCCCAGAATGAGGCAGGTGCTTGTAGGCTCAACAATCCTCCTTATGGTTTTTGTCGTTGGTCTAAGAGCTTGTCTACATGGTGCTTGCAAAGCACTCTAGAGGAGTGTGATTTGTAATGTATTGCGCTCTAACTGCCCCATGTAGATCCTGCTGGCGTGCTCTAATAGGTATCCAGTTTGCGTTAACGTAGTCCTGTTTCAGACCTTTTCAGCAGATAGAACAGACTGAAACCTGATTTTCCAGAGACTTCATCCTGACAGCTTGTTTGAATCTCAGATGACACATATTCCAGTGCATGCTCCTGGGTTTCACAGAGGCATCAGCCTTTGAATTGAATCCCCTCCACACCACACCACTAATGTGCTGCTACCTGGACAGGTTCACCTCCAAGGAAGAGGTGAGCCTCTCAGCTTGACCTCTCCTGACATCATCAGAATTATATGTCACAATGTTGTTATTTTCTGGAGAGGTTCTTATCCTATTGCAGGTATGAGAGAGAGTCCTGTCTCCTGGGCTTTTCTCCCCTTCCTTCTTTGTGACACCACATAAGTGGGGTATAACCTAGGAGGGGGGACGCTGGCAGCCACCCCTTGGAAATGGCTCATCGGCCCCTTCACTTGATTGGCTTTCCTTGGAAATATCCTAGAGTCACAGACTCGTGGGACTGTAGGGGACCTCAAGATGGGTTCTAGTCCAGTCCCCTGCACTCAAGGCAGGACTACGTATTAATCATCTTTGTCTTCTCCCAGTTAGAAATTGGGTCACCAGTTGAACAGCACCACAGAGCAATGGTTCATCGTTCTAAGAAGTGCAGGTGCAGCACAGAGCTCACAAACAAGCAGATCAATCTATTGAGCTTATTATAAAGAAGGCTAAATGGTGACTTGGTCACAGTCTGTAAACATGACACAGGGAGAAGATGTCTGACTATAAAGGACTTTTTAATCTAACAAAGGCATAACAAGATCCAACTGCTTGAAGCTAGAAAAATTCAAGCTGGAGATAAGGTGCACATTTTTAACAGTGACTGTAGTTAACCATTGGAACAGCAGGGGTTGTGGTGGATTCTCCATCACTTGGATGTCTCTTTCTGAAAGCTCTGCTCTAGCTCTACACAAAGTTATGGGCTGGATGCGGGAACCTCGGGGAGGTTCTCTGGCCTGGGTTATTCAGAAGTTCAGATGAGATGAACGCAATTATCCCTTCTGATTTTAAAATCTATTAAATATATCCCTCACATGCCTCTCAGAATTAATGTTCTATCAATGATCATTTGTGTATCTGTGGAGTCGCTAAGTTACAGGAAAGGGGAAGCCTCCTCACTGCTAGTGAACATGTGTCCCAGACAACGTGCAGCACCAGCACCAACTTGTAGAGAACTCTGCATTGAACATTAACCTGACATCTTGTCTGAGGAGTATCTTGGGCCAGTGCTGGGAAGGAGGAAATTGGGTGCTGTAATGCTGTTTTTGTTGATAAATATTGTACAGTGTATGTATTGGTCAGGTACATTTGGTTGTTCAGAATTGGCAAGAGCCAATGGAGTCTCCACTGACTGGTGTCATTTTACTAAAATGCTCTGTGTACAAAGTCCTTGCTCATTATCCCACCAGCCTTGCAATGGGACCTGGTGGTGACCTGAGAAGAGGATTGGAAGGCATGTCTGTTTCACTGGAGCTTCTCTAAGGGTATGTCTACACTACCAGATTACTCCGATTTTACAGAATTCGATTTTTGACAACAGATTGTATAAAGTCGAGTGCATGCGGCCACACTAAGCATATTAATTCGGCGGTGTGNAATTTTTGACAACAGATTGTATAAAGTCGAGTGCATGTGGCCACACTAAGCACGTTAATTCGGCGGTGTGCGTCCATGTACCGAGGCTAGCGTCGACTTCCAGAGTGTTGCACTGTGGGTAGCTATCCCATAGTTCCCGCAGTCTCCCCCGCCCATTGGAATTCTGGGTTGAGATCCCAATGCCCGATGGGGCAAAAAACATTGTCGCGGGCGGTTCTGGGTACATGTCGTCAGGCCCCCCTCTCCCTCTGTGAAAGCAATGTCAGACAACCGTTTCGCGCCTTTTTTCCTGGGTGACCTGTGCAGATGCCATACCACGGCAAGCATGGAGCCCGCTCAGCTCAAGACAGCAGTCATGAACATTGTAAACACCTCGTGCATTGTCGTGCAGTTTATGCTGAACCAGAACTTGAAAAACCAGGTGAGGAGGAGGCAGCGATGGCAGCGTGGCGACAAGAGTGATGAGGACATGGACACAGAATTCTCTCAAACCGTGGGCCCCGGCGCTTTGGAGATCATGGTGTTAATGGGGCAGGTTCTAGCGTGGAACGCCAATTCTGGGCCCGGGAAACAAGCACAGACTGGTGGGACCGCATAGTGTTGCAGGTGTGGGACGATTCCAGTGGCTGCGAAACTTTCACATGCGTAAGGGCACTTTCATGGAACTTTGTGACTTGCTTTCCCCTGCCCTGAAGCGCCAGAATACCAAGATGAGAGCAGCCCTCACAGTTGAGAAGCGAGTGGCGATAGCCCTGTGGAAGCTTGCAACGCCAGACAGCTACCGGTCAGTCGGGAATCAATTTGGAGTGGGCAAATCTACTGTGGGGGCTGCTGTGATGCAAGTAGCCAAAGCAATCACTGAGCTGCTGCTACCAAAGGCAGTGACTCTGGGAAATGTGCAGATCATAGTAGATGGCTTTGCTGCAATGGGATTCCCTAACTGTGGTGGGGCGATAGATGGAACCCATATCCCTATCTTGGCACCGGAGCACCAGGGCAGCCAGTACATAAACCACAAGGGGTACTTTTCAATGGTGCTGCAANATTCCCATTGTTATTGCTGCTTGCTGTGTGCTCCACAATCTCTGTGAGAGTAAGGGGGAGACGTTTATGGCGGGGTGGGAGGTTGAGGCAAATCGCCTGGCCGCTGATTACGCGCAGCCAGACACCAGGGCGATTAGAAGAGCACACCAGGAAGCACTGCGCATCAGAGAAGCTTTGAAAACCAGTTTCATGACTGGCCAGGCTACGGTGTGAAAGTTCTGTTTGTTTCTCCTTGATGAAAATCCGCCCCCTTGATTGACTCATTCCCTGTAAGCAACCCACCCTCCCCCCTTCAATCACAGCTTGCTTTCAAAGGAAATAAAGTCACTATCGTTTAAAAATCATGTATTCTTTATTAACTGATTATAAACATAGGGAGAGAACTGACAAGGTAGCCCGGGTGGGGTGTGGGAGATGGGGAGGAGGGAAGGAAAAGGCCACTTCAAAAGTTGTTGAATGACAGCCTTTTGCTTGGGCTGTCCACTGGGGTGGACTGGCAGGGTGCACGGAGCCCTCCCCACCCCACCCCTGCGTTCTTGGGCGTCTTGGTGAGGAGGCTATGGAACTTGGGGAGGGCGGTTATACAGGGGCTGCAGCGGCACTCTGTGATCCTGCTGCTGCTGTTCCTGAAGCTCCACAAGACGCTGGAGCATGTCCGTTTGATCACGCAGTAGCCCCAGCATTGCATCCCACCTCCTCTGATCTTCCTGCCGCCACCTCTCATCTCGAACATCTCTCCTGTCCTCACGTTCATCCCTCCTGTCTTCACGTTCATTGGCAGCTTTCCTGTACTGTGATACCGTGTCCTTCCACTCATTCAGATG
>QXTE01000272.1:928984-1062324 GCA_003942145.1 Platysternon megacephalum | reverse complement strand
CGGCTTTGGTGTTAGAGATCACAGACACAGGGCCGGGCAACAGAATTCAGCTTGCATGCGGCCATAGTAAGCCATTGTCTTTCGGCTTCTGCAACTTTCATAAAAGCAGTGCCCTCCATTCCCATACCAAGCAAAGCCCGTTGAGTGCTGCCGTTTTCGTGTTAACGTGCAGCAGCAGCAGCAGAAACCAAACTAACACCCCCCCCCTCCAATTCTCTGGGATGATCGCTTTACCACCCCCCACCCCCACCCGCTTGGCTAACTGCAGGGAAGGATTTATTTTCAGCCACAGGCAAACAGCCCAGTAGGAACGGCCACCTCTGTCCCCTTAATTAAATTCCCATATTTCAACCAGGTTACCATGAACGATATCACTCTCCTGAGGATAACACAGCGAGATAAAGAACGGATGTTGCTTGAATGCCAGCAAACACCGGGACCATACGCTGCCAGGCTTTGTCATGCAATGATACCAGATTACTTGCTACTAGCATGGCGTGGTAAAGTGTCCTACCATGGAGGANAGATAAAGAACGGATGTTGCTTGAATGCCAGCAAACACCGGGACCATACGCTGCCAGGCTTTGTCATGCAATGATACCAGATTACTTGCTACTAGCATGGCGTGGTCAAGTGTCCTACCATGGAGGATGGAATAAGGCTGCCCTGCCCAGAAACCTTCTGCAAAGGCTTTTGGAGTACCTCCAGGAGAGCTTCATGGAGATGTCCCTGGAGGATTTCCGCTACATCCCCAGACACGTTAACAGACTTTTCCAGTAGCTGTACTGGCTGCGAATGCATCCCAAGTCCTCAGGGCAAATTAATCATTAAAAAACGCTTGCTTTTAAACCATGTTTTATATTTACAAAGGTACACTCACCAGAGGTCCCTTCCATGGAGTCTGGGATACCGCCTTGGGAGGGTTGGGAGGGTACTTCAGTCAGGCTGAGAAAAAGATCCTGGCTGTTGGGGAGAACGGTGTGCTGTGTGCTCTCCGCAAGCTCGTCCTCCTCCTCCTCCTCCTCTTCCCCGTCCGCAAAATCCTTAAGCATGGCTGAGAGTACCCCCTCCTCGGAATCCACGGTCAGGGGTGGGGTAGTGGTGGCGGCCCCCCCTAGAATTGCATGCAGCTCAGCGTAGAAGTGGCATGTCTGCGGCTCTGCCCCAGACCTTCCGTTTGCTTCTTTGGTTTTCTGGTAGGCTTGTCTGAGCTCCTTAACTTTCACACAGCACTGATATGAGTCCCTATTGTGGCCTCTCTCCATCATGCCCTTGGAGATTTTTTCAAATGTTTTGGCATTTCGTCTTTTGGAACGTAGTTCTGCTAGCACGGAATCGTCTCCCCATACAGCGATCAGATCCAGTACCTCCTGTACGGTCCATGCTGGAGCTCTTTTTCGATTCTCGGACTGCATGGTTACCTGTGCTGATGAGCTCTGCGTGGTCACCTGTGCTCTCCACGCTGGGAAAACAGGAAATGAAATTCAAAAGTTTGTGGGGCTTTTCCTGTCTACCTGGCCAGTGCATCCGAGTTCAGATTGCTGTCCAGAGTGGTCACAATGGTGCACTGTGGATAGCTCCCAGAGGCCAATACCGTCAAATTGCGTCCACACTAACCCTAATTCGAACCGGCAATGTCGATTTCAGCGCTACTCCCCTCATCGGAGAGGAGTACAGAAATCGATTTTAAGAGCCCTTTATGTCGAAGTAAATGGCTTCATTGTGTGGACGGGTGCAGGGTTAATTCAATTTAACACTGCTAAATTCGACCTAAACTCGTAGTGTAGACTAGGCCTTAGGGTTTCTGTTTCCTCTGCTGAGATGCTGACTTGTAATTTCTTACAACGATCAAACCTGCCATAGAATCATAGCCAGTATCCCTCAGCCTCCTGCAGCGACAGAGCAGTGGGGGGTGGGGTGAGCGTGTCAACATTCCCTTTGCCATAGAGGGTACAGGTGTGTGTCACAAGTCTGTGGTACTTCAGGGCTCTGGACCTCTTTACAGTGGTACCACAAGCATCAGCAAACTGGATTTTACTTTTCTGTATAATTTCTTAATCCCAAATAATCAAAGTTCTTTACAAACTGTGTGCGCGCGCACACATTTTTCACACAGGAATCACTTGTACCAACACTGAAATGCAGCCAGTTCTGGGGTGGGACATGGAAGCTGCTAACAGCAAACAACATTACGTAGTGACTTAGGACAGGAGGCGAAGGAGTGTTCTGTATCTATTTGATATTGTAGGAGAATTTAGTCAGAATATAATTACCCAGATGTTGGAATTTGGTCACAATGCTATGGTTAACGCATATATTCTTGCAAAAGTTGCCATGTCATCTTAAAGACTCCTTGGTTTTATATCTCCTGTGACAACACAGAACCCACTAGTACCTTGCAAGGGTTTCTGTAGGAAAAAGGGAAAAGCACCTCCTGCTATTTGACCAGCACCGCACCCTGCAGCTCCCTGGGCTTTTCCAGGATTAGTAATTTAACATTTGTAGAGTGTTCTGAAGATACGAAGGGCTGTATAAATGTATTATTTTCATTGGCAATCTCCCATTCAAACACTGTCCAGCTCTGACCCTGCTTAGTTTGGAGTGTGATGAGATCTCAGATTGGGTGTGCCTGGGAGGTGCTGCAGATTTGGTGTTGCTATTGTAATGGATGAACGTGCCAGCTCTAGCAAAGGGGCTGAAATGCTAAAGAAGCCACCCCTGGACGAGAGAATCTTATAGAGCATGCTGGAAGGTCTGGCACTGTGTCCCCTGAGCAGGCAGAGTCGCATTGTCCCAGCTGGTTCCTGGCTGAAAGAACACTGAACCTTATTGCACAAATTCATGAGCAAGGAAGCTGTGCCTCAAAAAGGACTGATGCCACTAGTGGCTGGTTACCAGTAAACCCACCAGTCACCAAGTGTATGGGACAGATGTGGTAGATGGTTTGGAGCTGAGCTGTGTAGTTTAGTGGTCTGCAGCCCAAGCCCCTCACCACTGAGGACACCCTAGACCTAGGAGAGCTGCCTGCTGTGCTCACAGCTTCCCAGTGGAGGTGATGTGTTCTCTTCATGCAGTCTTGCATCTGGTGTCTCTTGATTAATGGATGTGTCTTTTGCAGCCCATTTTGATTCTGACACTGCTTTCTGCTCCACAGAAGCTTTGCTGCTGTTGAGGAAAGTTTGCTGTACTTGATAAAGAACAGATACAGAAATTTAGTTCCAAACCTGAAGGAACAATTTTTAACTTGAAACAGTTTTTCCTTGGGAGTTGGTGCGCCAGAATCCTTCCCTTATTTGGTGCCTTGTTCACAGCTGGGGCTGACGTTCAGGTGCCAGAGCTCTGCACTCGTTCTGGCTCCTTGCAGCAAGCCTGATGGATCTTTGCTCATGTAGAGAGCTGGATCCTCTGGTTCCCACATCAGTTCTTGCCACTCCCTTTCTTGTGCATCTTGATGGTGTTTCCTGTGTTGTGGAGCTGGGTGGGAGACATGTTTTGAGACGTTCCTTGAGCAGCGCAAAGTCCCTTGAAATTGGTTCTTTTTCTCCCCTCTTCTGACTCGAGATTGTGTTGAACCTTCACTTAAACTGTCTTACCAGCTCTAGTTGAGACAAAGTGGGTGAGGTAATGTCTTTATTGGACCAGCTTCTGTTGGTGAAAGAGACAAGCTTGCGAGCGCCACATACCTGACCTGCAGAAGAGCTCTGTGGAGCTTGAAAGTTTGTCTTGTTCACCAACAGACGTTGGTCCAATTAACAAATATTCCCTCACCCCCCTTGTCTCTACCAGCACTAGGCTGTCTGGCAGAGGTTCTGAGCGTCACCTGAGCATTCTCATTGTGCCATCTCTGTGATTTAAGCTGGCTTGTCTAATATGTCTTTTATCTGCTCCTGGTTTCCTTAGCCCCTCTTCCAGATGTTAATCAATGCAGATTCCTTCCATGCTACAAGTCCCGTTGCTTGGTGATGCTGTGTCTGAATGCTGCATGGACAGAAGTAGGCAGCTTTGTCTGGTGGAGTTGCCTCTTCCTGGGAGGGTTTAGTCTGTCTTCACATACTGACTCAAGACAGCTGAAAGAGCTGTTTTCAGCTTCAGGTACTAGCTGTGTGTGAGGTCCCCCCTCTTCTGCCTGACTAGGTGGTTTGGTTTTATAACTGGTACCTTTACTATATGCTCATAATTTCTTTGAACACCAGTGTTTCTGGGATGCTCACTACTGAATTGTCAAACCCCTGCTCCATGGTAGCATTCCCTGAAATGCTTCTAATTCCATCCATAGGGCCAGCCAGACAGGCAGAACTGCAGGGTCTCAATGCGTGGCTGAAACAATTGTGTTTGGAGGAGGAATTTGGTTTATTAGAAAAGGGGAAAGGAGGAGCCTATGCAGAAAGGATGGGCTCCACCTAAACCAAAATGGAACCAGATTAAAAAGTTCATAGAGTTTTTAAACTAAGGCCTGGGCTGACAGGTATGGAGGAGCACACGGTTTGGACGGATGCAGCCCTTAGGGGAGTATTTATTAAATGGGATATTTTGCATCCTAGTGAAGAGGAAAGGATAGAAGTTGATGAAGTACAGGTAGGAACTGAAGAGAAACTGTCAAATGAAAGAGAGTCCCGTTCAGTTACATCACATGTAAGGCAGACAACTAAATATTCACACGTTTTAGAAGTGCTTGTACACAATTGCAAGAAGCTTAAATTCTAAGATGGGAGAACTTGAGTGCCTAGTATTAAATGAGGACGTTGTTATAATGGGCATTACTTGGTGGAATGATGATTATCAGTAGGACATGATAATCCCCGGGTACAAAATATATAGGAATGACAGAGTAGGTCACACTGAGGGATTCGGGGGGAGTGGCATTACATGTGAAATAAAGCATAGAGTGAAATACAGTAGAACCTCAGAGTTACGAACACCAGAGTTACGAACTGACCGATCAACCACACACCTTATTTGGAACCAGAAGTACGCAATCAGTCAGGAGCAGAGACCAAAAAAAAAAAGCAAATACAGTACAGTACTGTGTTAAATGTAAACTACTAAAAAAAACAAACGGAAAGTTTTAAAAAAAAAGATTAGACAAGGGAAGGAAACTGTTTCTGTGCTTGTTTAATTTAAATTAAGATGGTTAAAAGCAGCATTTTTATTCTGCATAGTAAAGTTTCAAAGCTGTATTAAGTCAATGTTCAGTTGTAAACTTTTGAAAGAACAACCATAACATTTTATTCAGAGTTACGAACAATCACCATTCCCGAGGTGTTCGTAACTCTGAGGTTTTACTGCATAGCAAAAATCTAAAATGTAAACAGGATCATAGAATCTCAGTGGATAGCAATTCCATGCTTGAATAATAAAGAGTATAGCAGTAGGAATATACTACTGACCACCTGGCCAGGATAGTGATAGTGATTGTGAAATGCTCATGGAGATTAGAGAGGCTACAAAAAACAGAAAACCCAGTAATAATAGGGGATTTCAATTATCCCCATATTGACTGGGAACATGTCATCTCAGGATAGGATGCAGAGGTAAAATTTCTAGGCACCATTAATGACTGCTTCTTGGAGCAGCTGGTCCTGGAACCCACCAGAGCAGAGGCAATTCTTGATTTAGTCCTAAGTGGAGCACAGGATCTGGTCCAGGAGGTAACTATAGCTGAACCACTCACCAATAGCGACCATAAAGTAATTAAATTTAACATCCTTGTAGGGGGAAAATACCAAAGAAACTCACCACAGTAGCATTTAACTTCAGAAAGGGGAGCTACACAAAAATAAGGAGGCTAGTTAAATGGAAATTAAAAGGAACAATCACAAGAGTGAAATAAATGCCTGCAAGCTGCATGGAAACTCTTTAAAAGTACCATAATAGAGGCTCAAACTATATGTATACCCCAAATTTTAAAAAAAGGTCAGTAATAGGTCAAAAAAAATACCCCCATGGCTAAACAACAGAGTAAAAGAGGCGGTTAGAAACAAAAAGTCATCTTTTAAAAATTGGAAGTCAGATACTACTGAGGAAAATAGAAAGGAACATAAACTCTGGCAAGGCAAGTGTAAAAGTATAATTAGACAGGCCAAAAAAGAAATTGAAGAGCAACTAGCAAAAGACACAAAAACTAATAATAAATATTTTTTAAGTACATCAGAAGCAGGAAGTCTGCCAAACAATCAGTGGGGCCATTGGACTATCGAGATGCTAAAGGAGCACTCAAGGAAGACAAGGCCATTGCATAGAAACTAAATGAATTCTTTGCATTGGTCCTCACTGTAGAGGTTGTGAGGGAGATTCCCACACCTGAGCCATTCTTTTTAGGTGACAAATCTGAGGAACTGTCCCAGATCGAGGTGTTAGTAGAGTACGTTTTGGAACAAATTGATCAATTAAACAGTCAGATGTCACCAGGACCATATGGTATCACCCAAGAGTTCTGAAGAATTTCTAACTGTGGTATGTAATACAGGTCTGTCGCATCTTAGGCGCATTTAACATGTGCGATTTCAGCTTTACGCAGTCGGCAAAAACAAGAAAAAAACAAAAAAAAGAGAAAAATTACAATTTAAATTCTGTTTCTGTAGTGCGGGCGATTCTGCCCGCCATTACACTCAATGTAATTTTGACTATACGCGGTTTTCGCTTCACGTGCTGACCGCGGAACATAACCCCAGCGTAAGATGAGACAGACCTGTATATCGCTTAAATCAACCTCTGCACCAGATGACTGGAAGTTAACTAATGTAACACTGATTTTTTTTTAAAGGCTCCAGAGGTGATTCTGGCAATTATAGGCCAGTTAGCCTAAGTTCAATACCAGGCAAATTGGTTGAAACTGTAGTAAAGAACAGAATTATCAGGCACATATATGAATACGATTTGTTGGGGGAAGAGTCAGCATGGCTTTTGTAAAGGGAAATCATACCTCACTACTCTATTAGAATTCTTTCAGGGTGTCAACAAACATGTAGACAAGGGTGATCCAGTGGATATAGTGTACTTGGACTTTCAGAAAGTCTTTGACTCACCAAAGGCTTAAGCAAAGTAAACAGTCATGGGATAAGAGGGCATGGATCAGTAACTGGTTAAAGGATGGGAAACAAAGAGTAGAAATAAACTGTAGTTTTCACAGTGGAGAGAGGTAAATACTAGGATCCCCCAAGGATCTGTATTGGGACCTTTGCTGTTCAACATATTCATAAATGAGCTGGAAAAAAGGGTAGAAACAGTGAGGCGGCGAAGATTGCAGACTACAAAATTACTCCAGCTAGTTAAATCCAAAGCTGACTGCAAAGAGTTACAAAGGGACCTCACAAAACTAGGCAACACAATGGCAGATGAAATTTAATGTTGATAAATGCAAACTAATGCACATTGGAAAACATTATCCTAACCATACATACCAAATGATGGGGTCTAAATTAGCTGTTACCACTCAAGAAAGAGATCTTGGAGTCACTGTGGATAGTTCTCTGAAAACATCTGCTCAATGTGCAGCGGCAGTCAAAAAAACTAAGAGAATGTTAGGAACTATTAAGAAAGTCACAGATAATAAGACAGAAAATATCACAATGCCACTATATAAATCCATGGTACGCCCACATCTTGAATAGTGCGTGCAGATGTGGTCGCCCCATCTCAAAAAAGCTATATTAGAATTGGCAAAGATACAGAGAAGGGCAACAAAAATGATTAGGGGGTGGAACAGCTTCCATATGAGGAGAGATTAAAAAGACTGGGACTGTTCAGCTTGGAAAAGAGATGACTAACGGGGGGGAGGGAATATGATAGAGGTCTATAAAATCATGACTGGTTTGGAGAAAGTGAATTAGGAAGTGTTATTTACTCCTCCACGTAACACACGAACTAGGGGTCACCCAATGAAATGAATAGGCAGCAGGTTTAAAACAAACACAAGGAAGTGTACTTCTTCACATTATACACAGGCAGTCTGTGGAACTCATTGTCGGGGGATGTTGTGAAGGTCAAAAGTACAATTGGGTTCAGAAAAGAACTAGGTAAGTTCATGGAGAATGGTCCATCAATCGCTATTAGCCAGGCTGGGCAGGGACACAACCCATGCTCTGGGTGTCCCTAAACCTCTGACTGCCAGAAACTGAGGCTGGACGATGGGATGGATCACTTGATAAATTGCCGGGTTCTGTTCATTCCCTCTGAAGCATCTAGCACCGAGCACTGTCGGAGACAGGATACTGGGCTAGGTGGACATTGGTCTGACTCAGTATGGTCATTCTTATATTCTTACTCTGAAGGCCATTCCTTACATCTTCCCCAGAGAGTGCTGCAAACCCAGTGCCACTTCCCCATTACCTGGCTGGGGGCTGCCTGGAACTCCGTTTGGCTGGTACAGTGTACCTGTCCGCTCACCCATGGATGGAGCCCGCTGCAGAGTGCAATAATCTGTATGTTCAGGGAACTTGTTCTTCCCTTTGATCTGGAGGTGTATGGCACATGCCATATAAAGTGTGTGTCCTCACGGCCCTTCTCTCCCCAGAGCACCTTGCAGAAGCCTCTTGTGGCCTCTCTGCCCTTCAGCACTGGAGGCTGGTGGAAGGTTTGAGGAAGTTACAAGGAAGAGAGTCCGCTCTGCACTCACCCTCTGCCCAGGGCCCTGGGCTGCGTTCATTGCCTCAGGGTCAGAAGCTCCTTACCCTGGGTTTGGGGAAGTGTTCCCCTCCCCCACATGAGTGCAGCAGGTGATGTGACTTCCTCTTTCCCCAGCCCCAGGGCCCTGCGCTGCTCAGTGGAAGTCACTGTTCCCTATTGCTGTGAGAAGCAGCTTTTGACTGGATGAGCAGGAGGGCTCCCAGGGACTGACTGGCAGGTGAGTCACAAGGGAGAGTCATTCAGAGAGGAGCCCAGTCAAAGCAGCCAGTGGCCTTAGGTTGAACTCTGGAACTTTCAGCTCCGTGTCAAGCGATTAGGTCATCAGAAGCTGGGGCTGTGGGGTAAAAGTTGTGTTGAAACAAGTGAGAGAGGTGCTGCCCATGTGTGCAGCTACTGCACAGGGCGCGTAGGCTCTTCTCTGCCCAGGCCTGCCAGATGGTTAGCGTGAAACATGCTCTTTTCCCAGAGGTGTTCTGTGTGCGTTCCAGCTTCCACTTCCTCGAAACATTCACCATGTCCACATGGCTCCCACTTAGCACATGGACTCTGCCTGCAGCCATCCAGCCCTTTGGGAGCGGGCCAGCAGTGCACTGGACTGCAGCTTGGTGCTCCCTGCTGAAGGGAGTGGAGCTGGGATACTGTTTACCCCCTCCCCTGCCTCCGAAAAGACTGGTTCATTCTGTGTGGGAAGAATCTGGTACACGCTTCCCCACGGTGTGCATGTGTCATTTTCCACTCATGGTGGGGAGTTTTGCCACTCCCCCACTGCCAGTAAATGGGTGCAGTGGCTACAGGCTGAGAATTCTTTGGGGCTGTGGGCTGGGAGTGGGGCTGGAGGAAAAGAGTTTCTGTCCTACCCCACCTATATTCCCCACCCCCTTCTCACACACATGCAGCCTGCAAACAAGCTCTGGTAGAGCTGCCGTGAGAACATCGGTCCCTGGTCCTTATTCCCTCCCTCAAGGATCCTGGAGGTGGCGAATTCCTCTCCCATGCCTCCAGCAGTCAAAGAAAGCATGCATGACGGGGTCCCAGCCACCCATGTGTGCTCTGGGTTCATCCACCTGCTGGGCAGTGAGACTCACTCCAGTGATGGGCTTTCCTTAACTAGGGCACATGGTAGGGGCTGGGAAGCTCAACCCAGGAAGCTGGGGTACCCACCAGCAGTAACACTCCTACAAGCTTTCTCCTGCCCATCAAATTATCTTGGCTTAAATGCTCTTTTCTGGTCTTGGCACCCCAGAGCGGTTTTGCTTCCCCTCAGAGAGGCAATGGAGAGGCTGCCTGTGCTTATGTCATATTTAAACTGGGCAGGTATTAGCCAGGATGGGTAAGGAATGGTGTCCGTAGACTGTTCGTCAGAGGATGGAGATGGATGGCAGGAGAGAGATCACTTGATCATTGCCTGTTAGGTTCACTCCCTCTGGGGCACCTGGCGTTGGCCACTGTCGGTAGAGAGGATATTGGGCTAGATGGACCTTTGGGCTGACCCAGTACGGCCGTTCTTACGTAGGTACAATGGATTAGGGCCCTCACTGAACATTGCTTCCTGCGCTGGCCTGCCATTCGCTCTTTAACCGGCTGGCCCAGTGTTCCTCGAGTCACTCCCAGGTTTCATCTGCAGAGTTCATAAAATGGTGGCAAGTGAAGTCAAGTTTCAACGCAAGGGGTGCTTCGGGGCCACAGCAAAATAGCTAGTGAGTGAGTGAGAGCCCCTGGCTGCAGGGGCCAGTTTAATTGGTCTAGGGCTTTTTACGAGCAGATTTTATGTTTAAGCTCACACATGGCCCAGGAGCGACGCTGCAGCAGGGCATTGGCTCTCCTGCATGGGTCCTGGGGGAATTCAGGTTAAGCCTAATTATACCTAATTGAGCAGCCCCACTGCACAGGGCTTGCAAAATAATGGGTGTAGGCTGGAGAATAAAGCAAACAAGAGGAGAGGTAATTAGTGTCGGAGCTGGGACCATCATGCCCCGGTAAATACCCAGCAAGGTGTGACCCTCCTGAGCAGCCCCCTCATTCCACATTTGTACAGGTTCTTCAGCACTGCCAGGACACTCTGAGAAATTCAGTTCCCTGCTAGCAGCTGAGTCTTTACAGCCTAGGGGATAGGGCACTGGACTGGGACTCAGGAGACCTGGGTTTAATTCCTAGCTCTGCTGTTGGCCTGCTGCGCGACCTTGGACAAGTTGCTTCACTCCCTGTGCCTCAGTTTTCCCTGTCTGTAAAATAGGGACAATGAGACTGCCCTCCTTTGTATAGCACTTTGAGATTGAAAGGTGGAAAGCGCTATAGAAGAGCTAGAGATTTGTTAGAGCTGCCATCTCCTGCAAATGGGGTCCAGGTTGTTACTGGTTTCCTGGCCAGTGTCTCTTCTCCAGACAGTTCTCGAGGGGGTGGGTATTTTGGATTGATTTCTTTGTCTCATGCCATAATAGTGCTGTGTCCTTCAATAGTCCCTTTCATCCTGGGATCTGAGGACTTTGCAAATGAGCCTCACAACATCACTGTGAGTAAGAAGGGTAAGACATATAGGGTTTCTTATTCTGCACTGTAATGCAGCTACTTCTTGGGTGAAGCACAATAACTGTTTAACCATGCACAGCAATGTCCAAAACAGTTTAGGAGAAGTGAAAAAGTTCAATATCTAAATGAACTTGCAGAGAGAATTTAGAGCAGCAGGATGAAATTACCTGTGACACTTCCTGCGGGCACCCAGGCTTGTGAGGCATCTCGCTACCACCTGCCTTGCCTGTGCCTGCTGTGGAGCCCTGACAACACAAGCACTGCCTCTCAGCTTACGCAGGCTCCCCTGTCTCGGTGCAGGCACTCTCCAACCCACTCTCCCTCAGGGCAGCTCCCGGGAGTGGACAGCCCAAATCCATTGGACACTTTCCGAATTCACAGATCTGCTACTCACAAAGGAATAATGCACGTCAGTTTACCAGTTTCACCTCAGAATCACCGCTCCGCCTAACACACAGCACTTAGATATGTTTATAGTGAAAACAAGCATAAGTTTATTTAACAAAGAATTGAGATTCAAGAAGAAGCCAGTAGAATGATGGAAACACATGGTTACCTATAAAAAAATCATAACATGCATTCTAGAGCCTAGACTTAGCTAACAGGTTACGTTTAAGCCCTGTAGCGTTTAGCCCACCCCAAAGTTTTTCTCCCAGTGTTTTACAGCCTGGCTGGCTGTGACCCTCTGTTCATAAGGTCTGGATGCTGACAGCTTATCTCATAGGTGAAGGCTACCGAGTACACCCCTGTATATTCCATCAATTCATTGTCTGTACTCGTAAACTCATGAGCTGCCTCTGAAATAATTCCACAGTGACAGAGAAACGTAGCTCCCTGTCTAGCAGGTGATGGATGGAAGGAGGAGTGCCCAGGGAAGGCATCTGTCTCTTCTACAGCCCAGGCACCTCCCAGAAATACCCTCCTAGGTCTCTCAGAATCAGAGGCCTGTAAACATGTTACGGGACATGTCGCCGCTTGCAGGGAGCCGCCCGAGGTGAGCACCGCCCGGATCTGGATACCTGGCAACCCTATCAGAAATGCCGGTTTCTAGAGCTTTCCAGTTGGTAAAGTGCTGGATAACACAGCTTTTACTGTATTTATCTTGCTCTAGCCTCTTCTTTGTTTGCCCTGACTCTCTGGTAAAGATCTTTCATGCCTGGACATAGCAAAATTGTCCTTATTTGGGAAGAGAGAAACCAGTGGGGCCCTTATTTCAGATGGGGCTAGCGGATGTGAGGGCTTTATTCAGGTAAGTGGTAGCAATGTTTTGAGCAGTGCACCAGAAGCAGCTATGTAGCAGTTACTGCTTCTGGTGTCGCAAGGATTCCCAGCATTGAGCTGAGCCCAGGATAAATAAACACCCAATGCAGTAAAATCACCTGCACCATTTCTGGTGCTTTGTTTCTGGCTAATCATGCATATTGTCCAGTAGAAGTTGATTGTTGTGATCACTGCAGATGGGCACAGTAGCCAGCAGAGGGTGCTGTGCGTCCATCCAGCCTGCTCACCCTGGCTTCACGCTCCAGCTGTTTGGCACTTGCCTTGTGCCTATGTGCATAGTGTTTGTGAGAGTTTGGGCACGTCCATTTGGTTCCCATCTGCAGTGCCCACCCTCCACATCCAGGCCAGGTTATTCTCTCACCAGGGACTCTGTTAATTCACAGGAAATCGGGGAGAGTTTAATTGTTTTCTCCTCTTTTTTTCCCATGCAGCTGAACAAAAGGTTCATCCTCAGTTTTCTCCATGCCCATGGGAAGCTGTTTACCAGGATTGGGTAAGTGTGCAGGATGT
Source organism: Platysternon megacephalum (assembly GCA_003942145.1). Lineage (NCBI taxonomy): Eukaryota > Metazoa > Chordata > Testudines > Platysternidae > Platysternon > Platysternon megacephalum. The sequence goes on along the minus strand of QXTE01000272.1, from coordinate 1,049,382 downwards.
TTATTTTATTTTCCTACATTACAAGTCTTTTTGGAATTTAATATTGTTAGCAACTAGGCTGTGTTTGTAACTGAGGGCACAGGGTGTGAATTCTTGCTGGCCTAGCCTCCTGGTTCTTCTTCTCCTTAGCCGCCCTCCAGTCCTGTGCTGGTTATTGTTTGGGCTTTTTCTCTTCTCACCCACCTCGAGGCTGTGTCCTGTCAGACCCTGGGACGGCGTATAGGTCTGGCCCGGCCCTGTGGGCTCTGGAACTCCCAGGAGCTGCTTTGCATTTCCCAGATCTCCCAGTCCTCTCCTCTGTATAACTGTTCCCAGATTCACCCACTGCGTTCTTACCCAGCAGAGAGGCTGCTCTCCTGGCTTCTCCAGGTCTCACTGACTGCTCAGGTGTTTTTTTCTTGAGGAATTTGCATTCCTGTGACTGCAGACCTGCTGTCCAGAAATGGTGCAACAAGCGCTATCCCTTAGTCGCTTCGGCTCCTTTTCCCTGGAGGCTGTTGGTTAAGCGCTACCCTGGCAGTGGGAACTCGTGTATAAAACGTGCTCTTAGCATGTCTGGCATAATGGGGCGTCAAATAATTCGATGGCCCTCCTTGAACTACGGCGAGTCTGCTCAGGCCTGGGCTGAGATCCCAACCTAGGGGATTCGCGTCTGACCCAGGGAGCACGAGTGTCTCTGTGAGTCATCTGCCTGTTACTGTCAGGTGCCTGTGGTGCTAAGTGCTTGTATCTTTGCTTAGTGTCTGGTATTGTGGTGGGACCTATTTCTCAATCCAAACACCCTGAGTTGCTCTGCATGTAATGTACCTTCAGTATGGGAGCTGCCTGCTCAGCAGCGTGTTCCATCTCTTCTCTTGCCTCCCAGTGGCCTAGAGGGTGATATTGTAACCACGGTTCCCGCGGCTCCTGCAGTCTCTGATAGAGCCGTTTGTTCCCAGTTACCAGACTGAGACTTGTTACAGGCCACCTGAGAGAACCCCGCACTGGCCTGACTGGCTCATTGTCCTTTCTGGATAGCAAATTGTTTTGACGCGGGCAATGTAGTTTCTTGCTCTAGCCAGGGCCTGTCTATCAGCCCTTCCCTGGAAAGCCCTCCCCAGTCTTAGGGCTGGAGGGTGTGTTCATTAATAGTAGTGTAGAACACTAGCAGTGAGCTTGGCTTGGTGTAAGGCTGCAGTTCCTGCCCCAAGGAGCTCACGTTCCAAGCTGGCTGATCAAACTATGCCTGTGAAGCCACAGGTACCTGCAGTTTCTGTTGTCTTTCAGTTTGATTTCAGGATCTTCCCATCTCAATGCAAAGTATGAGCCACTCTGGCTAATTCAGTGGAGAGAGTCAGTCCTTTGAGCTGCTCATGGCTAACAATGTGAATCCCAGTCTGTGTCATGAGGCACTGTTTATCTGAATGTGGGCAGCATGTTGGCCTGGAGTGAGGAGTCAAAGAACTGGATGTCCTTGTGGATGGAGAAAAAAGGGCAGATGGAACTTTTAGTAACTGAATCGTGTTTCTCTGCCTGAGGGCATTGTGTCCAAGGACCTGCCTGTCCTGAGCTCTGCTGAGGCCGTGCTCATGGCTGAGTTATGGTTTGAACGCTTGCCAGCAGGATGGATTAATGGGGATGTTGTGGTGATCGCTTGCAGATTTGTCTCCTGAGACTTTCATGAAATTAAGATGCAGCATTTTAGGAGGTCACTTCCCAGGACAGCCATTTAAAAAAATTCAAGTATGTTTAATGACAGACTCTCTCCCTGCTGTTCTTATTAAGGGAACTTGAAAGTAATATCAAGCCCCAGGAAGGGAAATCAGCTGGTGGTGCTAAACAGCTTCTGTGCTTAAAATAGGTGAATGGGGAAAAATAGATCAGACCTACTGTTTGTGCTTAGATCATTAAACTGTGGATGGCATGGGCCGTGTTTTGTGGCATTAATTAGAATGTCTCACTGCTAAAACCAAAGGCAGGCAGTTCAGTGAAGACTTCCACTTCACTGCTAACCTGCTGGGCTCTGAGCTCAGTGGGCTTACCACACATGCTACCAGATGTGCTAGAGTATCAAAGCACAGCTGCCTGGGTTGATGAAGCCGTCACTCCTTCGAGCCTTCCAGAGTCCAAACATGACAATAACGTTCATTTCCTTTTGTAAGAAAGGAACAAATGGGGGAGAAATCCACCCTGCAAAGGGGCCCTTTGCCGTGCTGAGATCTGGGCCTTGTTTGCACTCACAGGATGTTGGCTCTGTGGTGAGTTGTACACGGTACATGAGACTGTATCGAAATCCGGAGGCCTTTAGAAACTATCCTAGCTCCCAAACACCAGGAACGCTGCCTCTTCCAGGGGGAGCAGCTTGACTGTGCTGAAAGGGGCCAGCCCCATTCTGCAGGGCTACAGAATAGCAGGGCTGTTGTAGCAGCCAGTATTTGATGCAGCGGATGGTTTTGTGCTGCTTTCGCAGACAGTGCGGCGGGCATGGGCTGTCCTGCCGCTGGGTTGCACTGGGTTTTAAAAGGCACCGTGAAGCACAGCCTTTAAAAGTAGAGCAGATTGCACTCAGAGGATGTTGTTGGATCTGTGATAATTAGGGCCCTACCAAATTCACGCCTATGAAAAACGCATCACGGACCATGAAATCTGGTCTCCCCCCGTGAAATCTGGTCTTTTGTGTGCTTTTACACTATACTATACAGATTTCACAGGAGAGACCAGCGTTCCTCAAATTCATAGATTCATAGATTCTAGGACTGGAAGGGACCTCGAGAGGTCATCGAGTCCAGTCCCCTGCCCTCATGGCAGGACCAGATACTGTCTAGACCATCCCCGATAGACATTTATCAAACCTACTCTTAAATATTTCCAGAGATGGAGATTCCACAACCTCCGTAGGCAATTTATTCCAGTGTTTAACCACCCTGACAGTTAGGAACTTTTTCCTAATGTCCAACCTAAACCTCCCTTGCTGCAGTTTAAGCCCATTGCTTCTTGTTCTATCCTTAGAGGCTAAGATGAACAAGTTTTCTCCCTCCTCCTTATGACACCCTTTTAGATACCTGAAAACTGCTATCATGTCCCCTCTCAGTCTTCTCTTTTCCAAACTAAACAAACCCAATTCTTTCAGCCTTCCTTCATAGGTCATGTTCTCTAGACCTTTTATCATTCTTGTTGCTCTTCTCTGGACCCTCTCCAATTTCTCCACATCTTTCTTGAAATGCGGTGCCCATGAAATTGGGGGTCCTGACCCAAAAGGGAGTTGTGGGGGGTTGCAAGGTTATTTTAGGGGTGTCGTAGTATTGCCAGCTTCAGAGCTGGGTGGCCAGAGATTGGCGGCTGTTGGCCGGCACCCAGCTCTGAAGGCAGCACCCTGCCAGAAGCAGCGCAGAAGTAAGGGTAGCAGTACTGCAATCCCCCCTACAATAACCTTGCGACCCCCCCCTGCCCGTCCCCGTCCCCCAAAAAAACTCCTTTTTGGGTCAGGACCCCTACAATTACAACACTGTGAAATTTCAGATTTAAATAGCTAAAATCATGACATTTACAATTTTAAAAATCCTATGACCATGAAATGACCAAAATGGACCATGAATTTGATAGGGCCCAAGTGATGATCCAACCAGCCTGAAAGGATGTTGCGGAAGCCCAAAAACATTGTCCTTGTGGGTTACCAGAAGCATCCCATTCATCCAGCCTGGAGCCTTCTCACATTGCAAGGTCTGAATCTGTGTGGGGGAGGATAAAGGAAATCACTACGTTTGCTGAATGTGACAACTGGGCATGTCCTGGAGGCCCCTGCACTCAACTGCTCTAATGCTGAGGCTGCCCCTGCTTTTCCCAGGATGGATTTCAGCTTTCCTGTGCATCCCTGGAAGGGCACACTGGAGCCTTGTGCCACTGCTGACTGGAGCTGGAGGTCATCCCGGCACACTGCCCTGGCATTGGCTCTTCACCAGGACAGAACCACTTGCTAGAATAGTTGTGGGCTTTGCTGGGGGAGTTCAGCAGTAAGGGTGGGAGTAACACTCTTTCCAGTCCACTAGTATCTCTGGAGGATGTTAACAGAAGCTAGTGAAGTTAGACATTTTTAAATCAGCAGGTTCAGATAACGTGGATCCAAGAGCTTTAAAAGAGCTGGCTGAGGAGCTCACTGGACCATTAATGTTGATTCTCAGTAAGTCCTGGAGCACTGGAGAAGTTCCAGGAGACTAGAAGAAAGCTAATGTTGTACCAATATTTAAAAAGGGTAAACAGGATGACCATGTCATTATAGACCTGTCGGCCCGACACTGATCCCAGGGAAGATAATGGAGCAGTTGATACAGGACTCAGTTAATAAATAATTAAAAGAAGGTAATGTAATTAACAAAATGAACATGGGTTTATGGAAAATAGGATCTGTCAAACTAACTTGATTTTTTTTTTTGATGAGATTACAAGTTTGGTTGATAAAGGTAATAGTGTTGATGTAATAGACTTAAACTACTGTCTAGGGTTTGGCTTGGTACCACATGACATTTTGATTAAAACACTAGAAATATATATAATGGGCCCATATTAAATGGATTAAAAGCTGGCTAACTGACAGGTCTGAAAATGTAATTGTAAACAGGGAATCATCATCACTGAGCAGGTGTGTTTCTCCTGGAGTCCCTCAGGGATCTGTTCTTGGCCCTACGCTATTTAACATTTTTATGAATGAGCAGGATGAAAAGATAAAATCATCACTGATAAAGTTTGCAGATGACACAAAAATTGTGGGAGTGGTGAACAATGAAGAGGACAGGTCACTGATACAGAAAGATCTGGATTGCTTGGTAAACTAGGCACAAGCAAACAATATGCATTTCAATATGGCTAAATGTAAAAGTACACATCTAGGACCAAAGAATGTAGGCCATACTTACAGGAAGGGGGACTCTGGGAAGCAGTGATTGAAAAAGATTTTGGAGTCGTGGTGGATAATCAGCTGAACATGAGCTCCCCATGTGAAGTTTTGGCCAAAAGGAGTAATGTGATGCTTTTGGAAGCACAAACAGGAATCTCAAGGAGCAGAGAGATTATTTTACCTCTGTGTTTGGCGTTGGTGGAATACTATGTCCAGTTTTGGTGCCCACAGTTCAAGAAGGTTGCTGATAAATTGGAGAGGGGTCAGAGAAGAGCCATGAGACTGATTAAAAGGATTAGAAAACTAGCCTTGTAGTGTTAGACTCAAGGAGCTCAATCTGTTTTGTTCAGCAAAAAGAAGGTTAAGGGGTGATTTGATGACAGTCTACAAGTGCCTACAACGGGAACAAATATTTACTAATGGGCTCTTCAGTCTAGCAGAGAAAGGTCTAACCCAGTGGTTCTCAACCTGTTAATGCGGCCCACAATGTGTTAAGTGGGGCACAGGTTGAGAACTACAGCCCCCCTCCACCCTAAAACCGCCCACAGTGGCCTATGACCAGCGCCCCTGCCCAGAGCAGGGCCAGGTGTGGAGCCCTGGCTGCAGTCCAGGCAGCCGGACCCGGACCCTGCTGCACGGGGCCGGGCAGGAGCAGGGACCCAGACCCGGACCCGGTTGCGCAGGGCCGGCCAGGAGCCGGGACCCAGACCCGGACGGCGGGGCCGGGCAGGCGCAGGGACCCCGACCCGGCCCCCGTGGCGCGGGGCCGGGCGGGAGCAGCGGCCCCGACCTGGACCCCACGGCGAAGGGCAAAAGTCGGGCCCCAGACCCCACCGCCCCGGAGCGGGGCAGGGGCAGGACCCCAAGCCCGCCCCGGGGGGGGGGGCCGGAGCAGGGACCCAGACCTGGACCCCGCAGGGCCGGGCAGGAGCAGGGACCCAGACCCGGACCCCGTGGCGCCGGGCAGGAGCAGGGACCCAGACCCGGACCCCGCGGGGCCGGGCAGGAGCAGGGACCCAGACCCGGACCGCGGGGCCGGGCAGGAGCAGGGACCCGGACCCCGTGGCGTGGGGCCGGGCAGGAGCAGAGACCCAGACCTGGACCCCACGGCGCAGGGCAAAAGTCGGGCCCCAGACCCCACAGTGCAGGGCCGGGCAAAACCCGGGACCCCCAGCACCGGGCCAGAAGTGGAGCCCCCGGCGGGGCCGGCAGCCAGGACCCGAGAAGGGGGGCCAGGAGCAGAGCTCCACCTAAAACCTGGGGCAAACCCCTTAGTTCCCAGAGCCTCCCCTCCCCCCAGCCACAGACCCACTCTCCTGCCTCCTGCCCTACGGCACTCACCAGCCCTCTGCTGGCAGGAGCACAGATGCAATCTACAATAGGCTGTCTCCCCCTCAGCCAGCCCTGCTCCCTGCCAGACCAGAGCGGCAAATTTTGAATTTTTTTAGCACACAGCTGGGCCGCAGCTGTGCGCTAATTGGGCCACATGCTGCCCGCGGGTTGAGACCCACTGGTCTAACCCGATCCAATAGCTGGAAGCTGAAAGTAGAGTAATTGAGACTGGAAATAAAGTGTAAATTTTTAAAGGTGAGAGTAATTAACCACTGGAGCAATTGACCAAGGGTTGTGGTGGATTCTCCATCACTGGCCATCTTTAAATCAAGGAGTTAGTGTGGGGAAGTTCTCTGGCCTGTGTTATACAGGAGCTCAGACTAAATGGTCACAGTGGCCTTGGAATCTATGAAAATACCCTGTAGTAGACACCCCCTGAAGAAGCAGAGAAGAGGCAGCACTGATGTGTTGAGCAGAGCCTGGGAGAATCTGTCTGCCATTAGTTTGTGAATCCTTTGGAGGCAGGGATCTGTCTTATTCAGGGCTGTAGAATAGCTAGCACCCTTTTGGGGCTATATAAAGAGTGATACTAAATGAAGAGCAGCATAAATGTGTTGGGTTTCCTTGGATGAAGGTGCCTGTAACTGCTAAGGCCTTTGGTGTTGAAAGGACGCCTTGCTCAAAGCTGTGGCATTGCATCTGGTGGCTGGTCCCTCTTGATGAGTGATAGTAGCTGTGTGTGTTTCAGGAAACAGCTGTGGTTTTGACACTGGTTTTCATACAGTGACTACCAGCATCTAAATGAGACTGATTGTTAATCTGCAGGGGACCCCACATCCCTCTCCCGGGGCCAAGTTGGGGCTCTCACAGATGAGAGACAATGCCAGTGTTCCGGTGCTGGGCAATGTGGAGGTCCCTCACTGCCCCCCATACGACTGGGGTGCTGGGGCCAGCGTGACAGAGCCCACGCACTGGGAGCACTTTCCTCAGCAGGAAGTGGCTCTCTTAAACAGATGATGTTTACAAAGTCAGTTGCCCCCGACTCCATGGGTGTGGGTCAGGCTGACTTCTCCATTCTGTCTGCCAGCTCCAGCACTCCATGGGCTGCTGCTCCCCTGCAGCTGATGGGTGGGGTGGCTATCCCAGACACGCAAGAGCTGTGAGAGTCTCTCTCTGTCCCCTCCTCACTGTGCCCTGAGGCCTTGGTGCAAGCATTCCTGTTGTTCTCTTTCTGTCTGCAGGATGGAGACGTTCCCTTCAGTGACAGAGGAGGTGCTGAGGGAGTTCCAGGTGCTGCTGAAGCACAGCCCCCCTCCCATTGGAAGCACCCGCATGCTGCAGCTCATGGCTATCAACATGTTTGCAGTGTACAACTCCCAGCCCAAAGGTACCAAGTGTTGTCAAGGAGGGGGGCTGGGGAGTTTTGCCCTGTTCTGTGTGGCGAGTGATTAAATCCATGTGGCTGGAGAAGAGCAGGGGAGGGATACTGAACGAGCAGCCTTCAGGGAGGCAGAGCTGCCTTTGAATGCCTGCTGTGTGGAAGGCAGTAGAAAGGGCCCTGAGGCCAGGATCTCAGGGCCTCTCCCCGGAAAGTGCTGCTCTGTTCTGAGTGGGGAAAAGCTTGGGGGTGTCTTCCTGGAGTCGGGCAGAAGAGTGTTGTGGAGGAGGAGAATGCGCAATCCGTTACACCTCACTTAGAGCCTGTCCCGAAGAAATGAATGAATGCCGAGTGATTTCCTGACATGCTTTCCCAGCATCTGTCTCTGGCCCCGCTCAGAGCCTTGCACTGGCGCTTAGAGGCAGGCCTGAAGACAGCTGCTCTCCGGAGGCATCATCCGTGGCATTAAAGGGACAGCTTTGGGGGAGCATACCCAGTCCAGTGGCTGCCTATGACTGCTGAGCTCATTGCTGAGCCTGTTTGTGGGTAGCTGATGGAGGCGGTAACTGAAGGGCCAGGAAAGGAGGCTCGCCCCAGACAGAGCCAGCTAGGAAACAAAGCAGGTGTGTCCAGATGGGGTATGATTGCTTCTCTCCATTCACTCTTGGGCTAGGTGTGTTGGCTCCTCTCCCTTTATAGCCTTAAGTCTATAAAGTGGCTGTCCCCAAACCCAATGTTCTCCCTGAGCCTGAGGGTGGGCTCCGGGGCTGAGTGCCCTTTCCTCAAGCGCTCTGCAGAGAATTCCGAGTGCAGCTCAGGTGGCTCGTTCTTCCCCAGTTGCCTGTTGGTTTGCAGCCGTACGGAATGACAGTGGGGTTGGACTTGCACTCCCAGGGCAGGAAGAGCCGACGTTTAAAGCACCAGCTGCTGGATGTTTAGATTCAGAAGGGGGCAAGGCCTCTCCCCCTTGGATGGTGCACTGCAGTTGTGGCCAGAGTGCTGGATTCTTACAGACACAATGAAACACGATCCCTGCCCCAAAAAGCTCGTGATTTCAGCTTTTCCTCTGCTAGCAGTTGGCTCCTTGTAGTGCCAGACTAAGTGACTGGGGGACGAGATGACGAGACTGGGTGAATTGGTGTGCTGGAGAAATAGCTGCATCCCAGCCTGCTTCCCAGGTATCTTCCTGTCTTAAGAAGGAACTGCCCCCTTGGGAGTCACAAGTGCTGCTGCTTAGATTGGGCTCGTGAGCCCGCTCTGCTAGATGCCAGCTAACCAGATGGAGTGTTTCTCTTTCCCGGCTTCAAAGTACTTTACAAACATGAGCAAATGCCTCCTCCCAGCCCCCTGGGAGGCAGGTCATTGTCCTTATCCCTGTGCTCCAGATGCAGGGACGGGCACAGAGTAGGAAAGGGCCCTGGCCAAGCTCATGCTGCAAGCCACAGGCTGAGCTGTGGCTAAAACCCAGGTGTCTTGACTCCCAGTCCTGCACTCAGACCCCAGTTCCAAGGGATGCAGGCAAGGGGGAGGGAGCTGAGGCTGTCTCTTCTCTCACTATGTGAAATAAGCCCAAATGTTCTTAAGGGTCCCTCTCTCCTAAGTGGGTAGGTGCCTGCTGCACCCAGCCTCAGGTCTCTGTAGGGAGCAAGCCCTTTCCTGCTTGGGGCTCAGTAGTGAGTGCCTGGAACCAGTGACCGTGTTCATGAGATGCCTGTGAATTGGAGGAGGCTGCAGTTCCCAGCTGACACTCAGCAATGGTAGAGGGTTTGTCGGGGGTCTTGTGCTCGGCTCTCGTGTTTGGGAGCCTCGGACACCTGCTGATCACGTTCCTGGGGTAGAAATACTATTGTCAAAGTGAGCTTGTTGCCAGCCCGAACATCCCTGACATTTCCGGGGTGTGCACGGGTCAAATGCTGGCAAAGTCCCATGTGAGTTTGGAGCCGATTTCATGGTACTGAGAGGTACAAAGAGCTGGATGCTGAGGCAAAGCAAAGGGCCTGGAGTTTTAAATGTATGCAAGAGCATTTGCTGCATTGTTGCCAAGTGCCCAGTGCATAGCTAAGGCGTTGGCTCCACGCCCTGGTGTGTGGGCTGCTGTGGGCAGAGGGCTGAGGGGCGCTTACTGTAGTGATGGCTGGTGGGAAGATGCATGTTTCCATTTCCCAGCATATGAGTCACCTTCTGTGTGTTGCACTTGCACGGACAGCGGCAAGAGGGGGTGTTGTGGTGATCAGCATCTGTGTGTCTGGGGGAGGCTGAAAGGCCTTAAAACCTTTCCCTAATTATCATCAGCACAGTCACTGGAGGGAGTGGCAAATCACGGGTGATTCCATTCAGCGGCCTTCCCCAATAGCCTCTGCACTGCTGGGCAGCGTGTCACTGGGGAGAGCACGGCAGTGTGTCCTGCGCACATGCCTGCAGGTGTGGTCTCTGTCTGGTCTCTGCTCAGAGCAGGAGTTATGCTGTCTCTAGGGCAGAGAGGGAACTCATTCGTAGGCTCCCTGCACTGCCCTGGGGCTCCTGCTGTGGAATGGACCTGCTGCCCATAGTGTTAGTTGGCTCATGAGCCTTCCCTTTGCTCCTGTTGATTTCCAGGCCTCCAAGACCCCTGTCTACTAGAAAATCTTTTCAAAACTTCCCTCCCAGCTGCTGCCGCTGTCTCTCAATTAGACCTGCTCTCAATAAGGTTAGACTGTGTGGCTCCTCCCCATTAGGGCTCCCATCGCTGTTCATACTGAGGGAGCTGGACTGGTGCTAGCAAAGGTGCAGCAGACCTGGGGTCAGGCTACCTGTCCCTGTGAAACTGGGACTGGTTCTATTGCTTTCATTGACAGAATCTCACTTGACTCCAGGTGGAGCCAAGAATCCCACGCAGGGTCTTTTCTCCTGATGGAGCACCCATTAACCAGGGAGCCAGGCCCTCAGCCACCCATGTGGAAGAGGTGTTAGGAAGGGTCTATTTGCCCCAGCTGCTGCCCCATATCCGAGCCATGTAGAGCTATGGCAGACCCTGGACTGGAATGGGAAGAAGAGAACTGGACGCAGGATCCGAGGCTGCCCCGTCTAGTGTGAGCTGTCAGTGGCTGCTGATACCTTTGAGGCCGTCCTGGGCTCCCAGGGAAGGGCAGGGACCTTTTTGAGGTGGCCATGTTTAATAGTTTGGTAGCCATTTTCACATGTGACTCGCAAGGAAGTTTGGATCCCTTTATCCAAACCACAGACACTCCAAGAATTTTAATTTTTTTTAATTCTGTAATTTGGGGAAATAAAACTCTGGTTTCTGAAAGGGCTAATTGAAGCCGTGCTTGCAGCAGGGGCATATCGGTGGGGAGAGAAACCCCCTCCCAGCCCATCTGTGCCCAATTTACTCCAATCTGGCCTCTCGGGGGCTTTTTTCTTTCTCTCTCTCTCTTTAATAATTTGTTTTATAATTCCTGGAATCAAACCCATCTCAGACACACTGTTTTATTTTACTGTATTATTGGATTATACTTCCTATAAATCACTGGATGTTATTCATAGGCCACCCCCGGAATAACTTCCCCTCTCCCCGATGGGTCTACATTCCACACCAATGCACACCAACCTGGGGGCTCAGCAGAGGGCACCCTAGAGACACTTCCCGGAAATCCCAGCCAATTTCCCTGGCTCTGGGTGTGAGGCATCAGGCTGCAGCACCTGGCTGCCTTCTGGCACTCACAGTCCTGTTGCATTTGTTCTTTCGAGTTTGTGAGGAACTTGGGCTGAAAGGGAGGGGGCTGCCACATGTGCATCCCCAGCATCTGTGGGGAATGGAGTGCAGAGTCAGGGCTGGGTACTGCTGGCTGGGCTAGTGCTTTGGGCTCATGAACAGGAAGACAGGCCAGACTTTAATCAGAAGAAATGTCAGTGGAGTGTGGTGACTAACCTGTGTGACCTGCTGACCTTAACTAGGGGTCTTGCTGTTTGGATGGCAGTCGCACCACCGAGGTGGCTTTGGAGCATGGGAACAGGTTCATTAGGGCAGCTTATAGGAAATCAGTCCCTAATGTAGAATCATCCTGGTTTGTGGCTAGGGCTTGGCTCACATGGCCCAAACCCTGGGCCCACTCTCCCATATGGGCCCAAAGGTCCTCCTTCCCCTCCTCCCCCCATTGGAGAAATAGGGCCTGGAGGGCAACAGAACTGGTGTGGCATTGCTGCACGGGGTTGGGAGTGCAGGCTGAGGAGAGTCCCACCCCTGTACGCCATGGAACTGTGCTCTGGGGGCCTCTGGAGCAGCATGGCGAACCATCATTGCACATCCTCTAGCCACTGCTGTGCACATGTGGAAAGGAACAAGCGAACGCTTAGCAGAACTGTCTGGTGCATAGACCTTCTCTGCACCAGTTCCTGCCAGGTCCACTGAAAGACATAATCTGATAAAGGAATCTGTATGGTAGTGCAAAGTATCGGTGCCCCCAGGTATGTGTGAGACCCTCCCTCTTGTTCAGCATCTGTGCACAGCTGGAGAAGGAGGCATCACTCATGTAATTCTTAAGTGAATTCATTATGTACTTAGTCTGTTACCAAACAGACAGCTCCCCTGTCATCCTGCTCCTATGTGCGGCTCTGTGCTGAGCACACTGTGTGCTTCGCTTTAGTGACCGCAAATGCTCTGACCTGTGAACCCTTAAAATAGCCCTTGAGATGTTGGAAAGGCGAGCAGTGTCTACCCTTGGCGGCAGGGCCAGGCCCGTCTCCGAGTGTCTCTTCAGCACTCGCTTGGTTTCCCGCACGGGATCAGGCTTTGCTTGACGAGCTAACTGCAGCATCGGAAAAAAGGCTCAGCCGGAAACACTTACTGCTCATCTAGCGCAGCCGCATCTCAATGGCTTTTCGTGAGGGTCTAACCACATCATGCGTATTGGAGCACAAAGAAGGTGCTGGGAGCTGAGCCCAAAGGGGTCCGGTGTATTCGAGCTAGTTTAAAAATAAAACACTGCTGTGGACAGCAGCCTTGGTTTGGTGGAGTTTTAAAATTAGGTTTAAAACGAGGCTTAATGAAACCTCAGACTCCAGTTAGCAGAAGCAGCGGTGTGATCGCCCTGGCTGGGAAGTGGAGCTCAGCCCTTTCTCCTAATTCCCCCTCTCTGTGTTAAAGCTCAGCTGGCCTGTTCTCTGCGTTTTCCATAGTAGAGCACCTGGAGCAAGAGGAAAATCAGAGCAGAGATTCGGCCAGGCTTGGTGAGGACTGGGCTCTCTGCAGAGTCTGGAAGCCCAGCTCGGACACATCTCTACTGCGTGTTTTACCCATAGCCGGGATGCCCCTGTTATAACGGGGTCTCCCAACGTGGTACATGGCTCTAGAGTAGGTCAGTCCTGTTTCCCTTTAAGGCTGACTGGGTGTTACTGTCCTTAGTATGTGTGTGGGGCGGGTCTGAAATGACACTCCCAGAGCTCTGCTTTGGGGAAGAGAGTCATTAAATTTCCCCCTCCCCTTCTCCTTTGACCCCTCTTCTCCCTGTGCTTGGACCAGGAGCTGCAAACCCAGAGCCTGGGGCAGGAACGTCTCAGACTTGTGACCTAGCCCAAAGGAGAAAGGGGGCCTATTGGACTGTTTTGGACTGTGCGGAGCTCGCTGTGGAGATTGGGCTGGGAAGAGTACGCACTGAAGGGCACCTGGGGACGGCAGCTTGCACGTCGGGTTAGGGTTTATCCTCAGCCTAATATCGAGGACAGTAGCAGCACTTAGCAGCCCCAGCCATGGACCCAGGACCCTACTGAGCTAAGCATGGTACAGGAAGAAGGTCCCTGCCCCAGTGAATTTACAATCTGAGCAGTGCCTTGGCCTTTGTACACATCTGCTTAGTGTCTGTGCTGTTCACTTGAGAAAATATGCACCCACAGCACCCCCTGTCACTTCTGCAGGCCGTGTGCCTGGCCCCTTCTGCTCAGGAGAAGCCTAGCTCTGGAATAACAGAGAGTGCTGCAGGTCAGGCTGGAGGTGCATTGGCAGAGCTGCGAGAAGGAAACGTCTATGAAACCGTCTCACGCTGTGCTGTAGCTGATGCTGGACTCCTGAGGGATGCAGACATGGCTGGAAGTGCTGGCAGACTGTTAGGGTTTGCTCTCTCTCAGGTAGCTGTGAGGGTGGGGTTTGACAGGATGCTGGAAGCTCCTTCCCTTTCAGGGAGGGAAATGTGTAGGTCTCAGCCACAAGACACATCAGTAAAGCTCAGGTAAGCTGCAGTGGTCCTAACATGCTTTCTGAGGAAGCCTCTCCTGAGCTCTTGTGGCTGGTGGCAGCACTATTTAGACCGAAGTTTTCCTTTGCTTATTCCCCTCGGTTTCCTGTTTAAAGGGCAGATTGTCACATATCTGGGGATTTATTTACCGTAATTGGAATTATTCTCATGGCTTCTGACTTGCACCCTCTGATGCAAGACTGCATAGTGTAATGTGTCCAGAAAGTCATATGACTTTTTCCCCCTTGCCACCAGTGCCAGCAGGAGATGCAGTAATCAGCATGCTGCAGGGAATTTCCATTTGCAGTTCAGGTTTCTGAAATCTCGACTTTGGCTTCAGGAGCAGAGCCTGGAGCAGGACTTTGTGAAGGGAAGGACGAGGTTTCCAGTGTGTGCCGAGTGCCTGCCGCTGTGTCAGATTCTCCAGGCCTCCCCTCCAGCTGGAGTGGGGCTGTGCAGCAAAGGTCCCTGTTGGGCAGTCTTATTAGGTGAACTCTTTGGGGGCTTCTGTCAGGCCTGCCTGTGATGTAAGCACTTCCTCACTGTCTGCTCAGGAGAGAGGGCGAGACCTAGATCTCATTTCAGGGCAGTGAGCAGAGGGAAATGATTTGTAATCACAAAGCTAGACTCTGCTTTGCAGCCCAGGTTCCGCTGCCTGAGCGTGCAGGTTAGGACAAATCCCGTGGCACCTTGAGTCTGTTTAGAGAGCTTTTCTGCTGTAGTGTGACACTGAGCCCAGACTGGCTGTGGGACGTGCCTCCCTCGTGATGTATTTTCTGGAGCTGGAGGAACTGTGGGCATTTCAGAGAGACCCTGTGAGGGGCATGTTCTGTGTAAAATGAAACTAAAGGCAGGAAATTCTGAGCTCTGACAGACACTGCATCCCTCAGTCCAGGCACTATGAGACGAGAGTGGTGATCAGTACAGCTGTTCTGCGGTGCCTCACCCTCTGTGTGGGGGTGTGAAGAAAGGGGAGTGCTTGTGCTGGGAGAGTGAGGACTGGAGGTGATGCGGGACTGGTTTGCACCCTGACAGGAAATCCTCTCACTTTTAAGGAGACGTTTCATAGTCTAAATATATCTCTTGACTGTGTGTTGCACCTGTGATTTCCTCCTGTTTCTGTGGAGCAGTGAGTTAATTACTATGTTTTTATTTAATTCCGTGTTAGAGAACATTGTATAATTAGGCTCGTTACGATGTTTTGTGATGTGGTAATGATCTTGATGACGTTTGCCAAGCTGCTCTGTAAGGAAGCAGTGAAAGCCCCCTGCCCTGCGTCACCATGCCCTGCACAGGCTCAAGAACAGCGTCCCAGCTCTGTGAGCATAGCCCTTCCCAGTCCCCGTGGGTAGCGGACATTGTCAGCTCACCTCCCATCACCTTCTTTAAGAACCAAATCCCACTCAGTTCTGTCTCATCTCTTCTTGCATTTGCAAGGCACCAATTCCCATGGTAACTAGATGCTCGGTACTCGAAGGGGGCTAGCATTGGCAGAGTGTGGGGGTGCTCTGAGGGCTGTGTTGGTGGGGATGTATAAAGTGCCTTTGTCCTGCCTGGGACCAAGGAAGGAAAGTGAGCACAGCCAGAATATTTCCATCCATATATTTCAGGGAGCCACATGTCTGAGAATGAAAGGTGCTCCTTAAGCAAGCATAGGTCAACAAGGAGACTCTTGCCTACCTGTTCTCTCCCAACTTCCATCACATTCGGTGAGGAGGCCATCTGGACCCCTGTGTGGTGTTGCACTCGGTCCTGTGGCAGGGCAGTGGTGGATCTGCCTGTGATGATTCTCTGGGCTTCTCTTCACAAGAAAACCTTGAGGAATCATGTTTGCTAACATGATGTTAAATCCAGCTTTGCAGTCAGTGTAGACTGGGACAAGTTGTGTTTAATGCTGTTAGTTGATTATGGGTAAATCTCGATAAACCCAGCAGAGTTTCCCCTGAGCCTGCTGACACAGTGTTAAACACGACAGTCTGATTGTAGAGTCATGTTCAACACTCTGTGGTTCCCGGAGGTTGTGGTTAACATGACCTAGGGAAAGCCAGTAAGTGCCATGGAAAGGGGATAAGTGACTCTCTCCAAATGGTAATGCTGTGGCTAGAGCAACCCTCCCGTGAGCTTCTGGCTCGGCCCAGAGCTCTGATCCCACTCTAGCCTTCTGCAGCTCCTGCCCTATCCTTCATCCTTGTGTGGCTGACCTCATCGTTTCCCTGAGCTTTGGATTGGGCCAGCAGGTTTACATAGCCCTTTGTACTCAGGGCCATGCTGTGTGTGGGATGGGGAAGCAGCGATTGTCACCATGTTGGGTGGCAACACAACAGCCAGAGGGAAACTGGACATGCAAACCAGTGAGAGAAATGCAGTTTGCTGGCTGTTCTCACACGTGATAGTTGTGGCTCTGCGGTGGGATTTTGTTTTAACCTTACTCAGATACCTACTGGGAGCTCAGTGTGCTGATCTCCCCAGCATGCTCTCCCGGCGTTGCCTCTCTGCGGACTCCTGGTGCGTCTCTGCCTGAGCCGGAATGGAGACAGGGAGGCTTGCGTAAGCAAATCCTGCTCTCCAGATAATGGCACCGACGCAGAAAGGAGACCCCTGCTGCCAAATGTACATTGGGAACAGCATAAACCCTTCAGAGCGAGTCCCAGGGAGCCAAGGGCTGATGAGACCTCGCAGTTGGTGCTGGGAGCAGGCCTCACCCTTCTCTGGGGCCCCAAATGTACAAGGTCCATGGCAGAGAGGGGAAGAATTCTGCCACATGTGCTTGTGTCTTTAAAAGTAGGCAAAGCGGAAGTGATGCTCTCAGCCCATCTGCACTTGGGGCTGCGCACAGAGAGCTAGACGCACTGCAGCTGGTGCGAGGCCCTGGCAGTGCGAGGAGCTGCTGTCTGTTGGGGTTTACTGCTGTCTACGTTGAAACATGGCTTGGGAGGGGGTTAGTGGCACAGTGCCAGGCCCTGTTAGCCTGGCCTTCTCTTTCCTTTCTCCTTCTCTCTCCCCCCACCCCCCCATGCTTTAAAGTCACATTTCCAGGCCAGACATAGAATTAATCTCTGGGCACTTCACATTGCTGGCAGCACAAAGCAGGATGTGGGATCTTTTTTTCTCTCTCTCTGCGTCTTGGCTGACTTTTTTACCTCTCGAAGAATTTGGAAGGGCCGTGAGATTCCCCCCCGCTCCCCCCTTGCCTCAGTGCCGTGCAGTTTTTCAGCAGGCTGATCACCCTGCTGTGGCTTCACCCTAATAGATTTCATATGTTGATGCAGTTGACATCAGTATCAAACTATTTTACATGTGATCTGGTGTATTTCCTGAGGAAATCTGCAAGATATTTATTAAGAACTAATAAAATAAACCTCTCCATGAGCTTTTAGGTAGTTTTCAATTTTTCATGTCTCTCTCGTTTCCTCTTATCAATGAGTTTCTATTTTCTCCCTCCTCTCTGACCATTGCAAAAGGAAACAAAAATAAATGCTTTAAACCATTCCTGAATGGACCCTGAGAATATTTCTGCAGTGATGTATCAGCAAAGTTGTATTTTTAGTGAAGTATTGTCAAGACCAAAAATATCCCGCTGTAGTGCATCCTTTTTATAGGTCTTTGTGTGTGTTTTGAGTGTTGTTCAAGCTTGCCCCAGAGTCTGCCTTTCTACTACTGCAGCTTTGCCTCCTATCACAGCTGGAGTCCATTAGGCCTTGAAAATTAAAGTAATTCTGGTTAAGAAAGAAAAATTAATCAATGTAGCAGAGCTGCATTTTCCCCAGCTGAGCCCGGATACCTGCATGGCAGCACTGACTAGAAAGACTCCAGCGGACCAAGAATGTGTGGGTTGGGAGTGTGCTGTGGTCCAGTGGTTTTGCTGCTGTGTTCTTGCCACTGAGGGTGTTCCCTGTACCAAAGTTAGCTTGCACTGTACAGATAGCAGCAGTTTTCCCTTTCTTGGTGCGTTGTGGAACATCCACACCAGCAGGGTCTGCCTGTGGGTTGTTGTCACCGAATGGCTCCTTCTCAGTGTTCATTCCAAGGGAATCCTTGGGGGGCTTGGTGCATTGGAGAGTAGATGTGTGTGTGTAACTGATCGGAGACTGACATCTACCTGGGAGCTGGGTTTTTCTAGCCCAGTTACCCTGTCAACTTCATATGTTCCAAGGAATTCTCTGTATGTGCTTTATTGGCATCTAATTCTGTGTCCTTCATTGAGCTGTATCCCTAATAGAAAGTGTGGGGTGGCCTGACCTAGAGCGAATCCATTGCCCACTCTGTGCTCAGTGTTCTGGGGTGAGTGGCAGTGTAGGCAGAGCCTGAGAGTTACTGCTGTCTGCTGCCCGTGATTGAGGCCACTCCTGTGCAACCACTTCCAAGATGGAATGTCCCTGCTGGCCAGAGTCTCCAAACGCCCAGCGGAGAGGTGGGGCCAGCACTCTGGTTTCCTGGATGCCACCGGCGGCTGGTGCTGTAACCAAGGCCTGCGGAACTCAGAGAGACCACAGAAAACATTATGTATGATGCTAATCCAGGGCCCCAGTTCAGGAACTGGTGTCCCTCAAACTCTAGCCAGGGCAGCAGGGCCTCTTTCCTTGGCAGCCTGTCTTGTTTGAGTCACTTGCCTGGTGTACTCATGGGTGCCTAGCATTACTGTCTGCTGCTGTCTGGAGATCTGCAGTCCTCAGTTTCCTGTAGAGCCGTTCAGCGAAAGCAGTAATTAGGGCTTGTAAAAATGTATTTTATTAGCAAGAAGTGTTGGTGGGTAATTGGCCATAATTCGAACCCAGCCAGATTGGAGATTAATCAAAAATCCCAGAGATCTTTTTACCAGAACTGCTAGGGTTGTTCCTTTCCCAGGCGGGTGGGACTGCATGGCTCTGCTGTGGGGAGTGCAGCAGGCTGCTAGCGCCTGTGCTGTACCCGTCCTTGAGGGTGTTTGACGCTGGCATTGGAAGAAAGGAAACCTTGTTTTCCAAGAACTCTGCTCTCTCTCAGCTTGATAAGCATTTAAAATAAAAGCTGCACAATTGGAATTGGCAGAGCATCCTCATTCTTTTGTCTGTCTGTTTATTTTTTCCCCATCCCTCGACATGTGTGCTACAGCCCACGGTTACTACACCCCGAAGAACTGCAGGCCTGGAGCTCTGCAGACTCTCACCAAGCGCTGCCCACCCCCATCCTGGCTCTTTGAAGCCTGGCTAAGCAGCAGAGCTCTGGTCTGCAGACCCGAGCTCCGTCTCTGTTCCCAATGTCACTTTCCAGGGCTTGGCGCTGGGCTGTGACCCTGGCTGCCTCGTGGCCTGCCAGGGCCCTTGGTTATTTCACACACCATACTTTAATTTCTGGTTGGTTCTGTGCTGGAGGGCAGCAGCAAAGAGGCTTGGAGCAGGTTTTCTGGACCCAGGCTGTGATTCAGACTTCTCTTGTGTGTGGCTGAGTTTCAGCTTGGCCCATAGGGGGGCTTGCAAAGTGAGCCCATCCTGCACTCACCCTGCAGTGGCTGCTCCTCTCGTGAGATGGGGCAACCAGACCAAATTTGAGTGAGCCGTGCTGCAACCCTGTGCACCAGGTGGCAATACCCGGAGCAGGGAGCCGGGCCCAGCCCTGTGGGACAGGAGCCTCCACTGCAGTGAGAGTTTTTATAGATTGGTTTTGTTTTATTTTGTTTTGTTTCACATTTGCAAGAACCCCGGGGTGCTAGCCATGTGTTACACTGTGGAGCTGGAACTGTTTCTCACCACTTGGTATTCCGGGTCTGGGATTGTGATGGCTGCATCCTGTGTATTCATCACGGTGGCTTGTGTCCGCGATTGGTGAATGAACTGATCCAGTCAGGGAGTAAGGAAGAGGCAAGCCCCTGCACACTATGTCATGTTAGGTTAGTAGTGCTGGGTGACTCAGAACAGGGTGTTACTTCAGTTTACTAGTCCTGGTTGTTGCTTGGTGTAACTGAGCAGGGTGTTACTTCAGGTTAGTAGTGCTTGTTTTTGCTTGGCAGCCTTGGGTGGAACCTGGTGTAACGGTTTCCAAAAGAATATTTTTGGTTTTAAAACTGAAGGTCAGCAGTTCGCAAGGGCTATGCTTGCAGCCAACTCTGTGGTTCGCCTTGTGCCACTGGGCCAGCAGCACTGAAATCCTGATCAATTGATCTGCAACAATATGAAACCACAAATGGGGACTGCCAGATAAAACTCTGTCTCGCCCCATTTTCCCCACCCAATGTGTCTTTCTGCCCATATCCCCTTTCTCACTGCCTGTCTCCCTCCCTCCCTCTCGGCTGCGTATTGGACATTTTGTCTATCTTTTTCCATCTCTCTGTCTCTTTTCATAACAGTTTTTAATAATGTTTTAGTTAGTTCCAGCCTTTTCCCTCAATGGATCCCATTGGAAAATGCATTTGAAAGGAAACAGTTATACACTTCCCTTCCTTTGAAACTCTGTTGGCACCTTTTCCAGTGCAGTAAACCATACAACATGGATTTTCAAAGTTTCCAAACACAGACATGCTGGCGTTAAATTTATGAAAAAATATTTTATTCGGTTGTATAGTAACTGTGAGTCTCTGAGCTGCTGGTCACAGTGAAATCGAAGCTCGCTTTGGAACTACAATCGTTTTTCAAATCTCTGGAGGAAACGTAGCAACACCGGCTCTAGAGAGCTCCCAGCTCCCTCAGAACCTAGCCGTTCCCAGCAGGAGGCGCAGTGGGGAATGGGACAAGAGCTCTGTCTGTGAGGGGCTGCTCCCAGCTCCTTCAGTCCCAGCCTGTCCCAGCAGGAGGCGTTGTTGGGAATGGCACAGGAGCACTGGGTGTGGGGAACCTCACAGCTATGCCAGTCCCATCTGAAATCACGGGGGGAAAGAGGAATTTGACATGGAACCGTAATGTCCTATAATTATGCTAGTAAATGGAGAAGATTAATTCTTTTAGGTTACTGCAGGCCAAGACCCACTCCAGAGGGGCGAAGCTGTTCCTCTGTGTGCGCACTACTTTGGGAGCCAAGGCTCCAGATGATCTAGGTTGTCAGAGATCATACTCCAGACATAATGCCTGTGCGCAGATGGCAAATGTCCTGGAATAGTGTCTCTGGGAGCTGTGGGTCTGTACCTCGGTTTGCTCCTGCCACTAGGGACACACTCGCTGGACACCTGAGACTCCTGCCTTGTGGGGTGCTGTTCAGAGCAGGGTTCCTTCCAAATGGCCAGAACAGAAGAAAACTATCTGTGCTCATCACAAGTGCTGGGACTGGTGAGTCCCTGCTGCATCCTCCACACATAGCCACATCCCCGCTGTAAGGTGTCATGTCCAAAGAGCAGCTTCCAGAGCACCTGCCCTGGAGCTGTGGGCTGTCGTGCATCGCCATAGGAGTGATGAGCCGTAGCGCAGGTGAGAGAGTGCCTCCTAGTGATGGACATGACGACAGTGCAGGGGAAGATCCTGGGATCACTCTTTCTCCTGACTCTTTGTTCTTGTCAAGTTACTCCAGGCACTTTTCTAAATAAACTACTGTCAAGTGCTGTCAGCATGCTCAGCACTGTCCGAGGCGTGGTCCCTGCCCCCCTAAATTGCCAGCCAGCACAAACACACTGGGAGACCTAGAGGAGGGTTCTGTCTTAGAGCATCGTGGTTTGCATGGGTCTGTCTGTCTAGTTAGAGGCTTGATACATTTTTTTTTTAAATAAAGAATGTTAAGGTTGCAAAGTGGAGAATCCAGAAGTTAAGAAATGGCATTTTGATGATTGTCCATGTAACCTTGATTCAGCCCCATTGGGGACCGTTGCCTTATATGCTCAAAGCACGACTCCCATTGACTTCAGTTGCAGCTGGGAGTGCCCAGCACTTCTGAAAATCTGGCCTCAAGTGTTTTAAATTGGACACCCAGAAAATGAGGAACATATAACTAGTGACCACCTGTAAAAGTTTGATCTAAGTGACTTGCCCGGCATCACACAAGAACTCTGTGGCAGGGACAGAGGTAGAATCCAGTTCTCCAAGGCATCATTTATCTGCCTTAACCATGGCACCTTCTTTTCCTCCAATCCTTGTCCTCCTCCAGTGAACACCTTCCAACAAATGAGGCAGAGTCCAGCAGACCACAGCCTCCTTCATTACACAACCCTGACTCGTCCCCAGAGCAGGTCCAGTCTGTGCACAGAATGAGGCTGGGTCCTGTGGAAAAAATAGTATGTGATCATGTAGTTAAAGACTGGATCATAATGCATACGCACAGTGGGACTGAATTATGGTTACACAGGCAATCCTCAATCTGGATTTCCTAACTTTTGAGCGCTGGATTTTGCAGCCTCAGTGTTCTTTTCACAGAGTTGGTTTATGTATGTAATTTTTTCATAGATTTGTAAAAAGCAAACTGAAAAATTCTATCATGTGGAACCATAACGATCTCCACATGGATCATCAGCAGGGTATGAGACCCTTTTGCTCCACCCGACAGGCTTCTACCACTTGAGCTAATGAATAACTGATAGCAGTAGGCTGTTATCCTCTGTGTGGACCAGCCACTGTAGGAGAATATGTCACACTTTGCTCCTGGGTTTCACAGCTGTTGCTGACAGCAGAGGAACGTTGGGAATCAAGAATCCTAAGTTCTGTTCCAGGTTTTGGAGGGAGCGTATTTAGTTGTTGCAGTCCCTTCTGCCACATCTGTCGGTCCCTCTCTGCTCCTGTCTCCCCTTCTTCCAGTCTGCATCCTAGTCTGTCCCTGCCCCCACCCCTTCTCCTCGCCTTACTGCTGTCAAGCAAATCAGGCAGCTTCCTTCTCCTTCTCGCCTGGGCACCATCATTGGGGAATTGAAAGCACCAGCGAGTCTCCCTGCTTTCAGAGTCTGGTGCCATAGCAATCCCTGGCAGCCACAAGATGCAACTGCAGGAAGAATCCTGCTCCGACGCTGCCTGCTTAGTGCAGACGGAACCTTCCCTAACGAGTGCTGCCAGCCTCTAACAAACCTCTGCTAGAGAGACCAGGGGGGAGGGGATATCTTGTATTGGACCAACCTCTGTTGAGGAGAGAGGCAGGCTTCCAAGGTAAAAGATATTGTCTCTCTTGTGTCCTGGGACTGACACGGTTACAACAACACTGTGTACAACAAGGGAAAACCTCCACTGCGCATGTCTGAACTGCAGTGTTCAGAGCACTGTATCTTGGCCACATTTTGGGGAGTTTTCATGGGACTGGCAAAAAGACCATCCCTGACACCAGTGTGATCCCCCTGCCAAATTTCCAGTTCCTGCTCCAAAGCATGGAAGTGCCAGACCTTCCTTCTAAACTCGTTCTGGGAAGTGGCCCAACCTTTTCACCTGAAACTTACCCCAAAAATTCAACCTGGAGGAGACACTTGGCGTGGAGAATTTCAGCCCGAATGGTTAAAGGTTGACAAAATTATAAGCAAGTGAAAGCAGGGTCTTATAGTAGAAAGTGTTAGGCAACCTTAACTCCCAGCACTGCCTGGACTACGGCCTCATCCCCATGGTGTCTGAGCACTACGGATGGGTGGCAGCCCTTTCACTGCATTGCAGAAGGGAGCGGTGAGCAGGTCTCGGAAACGGGGGGCTGCTTGGTGCCCTGCAGTGAGGAGGGAGTTCCAGGCCTGCGGGGGATGGGATGGGAGCCATGGGGTTGCCGCCTCTCCAGTGGGACATAGGATTCATTTTACTTTTTGGCAGTTTTTTTGCAAACTCTGACAAGCTGGTGTGTGCTGATCCCTCAGGAAACCATAAAAAGAAGAGCAGCAAATGAGTGTGTTGAAACGGAAGCTCCTCACTTCACTCTGCCTGCCCCATCAAAGGCTGCTTTCTGTGATCTGCCTGTCTGCCGGCACTTCTACTCCAGGCTTGAAGCGCTCCCGAAGGTTCACACCAGAGAGGCATGTTTGGAGCTGTCGGCATTTGCTGCCAGAGACATGCCCAGCTCCAGCCCAGTGGGAAAGGGCTGCCTTTTATTTCTTGGGCTTGTCCTGGTAAAACTTCACTCCGGGCTAGAATGAATCTCTTGGGAAGCCCTGTTCACACCTCCTCCCCCATTGTAAATAACATCTGACCCAATTATGGTTGGGAGCATGCAGGTCCTGGGGGGATGCTAGTAGCAGCTTGCTGTGCCATGGCAGCATACCCCTCCCAAGCAGGCATCCGCACTAGCCTTTTTCCCCACTGTGGCTGCTTCTGGGGCAGCTGAACCAATGCTAGCAATGCTGAGAGCTCTGTGCAGACTCTGGCCCAGCTGCTGACGCTTTATCCACACCATCATCTAACCCTCTAGAGAGAAGGTCTAGTCAACATGGTGGTTACATCACCCGGTATGTGGTCTACACTAGTGCTGGATCAGCCACAGTGCAGTGGTGGGAGATTTCCTGAGCATTGCCTGTATGGATGAGGGCTACGTGCCTTCAGTCTTGTCCATGGGTGGGAGCAGACACGTTTGCCTGCTTGCCAGCATGCTTGCAGCTGGCATAGTTTGGTGCCCTTGTGCAGACAGGCTATTTTAAACAGTCAAGCTAGCAGGAGCTATGCTGCACCCGATCTCCTGAGCCAGGCTCTACGCTGGAGCAACGTGCTGCGGACACTGATGGTGGCAATGCAACGCCATGTTTAGAAATGGCTGCAAAGGCTTTGCTGCAGGGGGCACTGATTTGAAGCAAGCAATTTAAATCATGATTTCAATCACCAAGTGGAAAGCTTTGATTTAAATAATTTATTTTAATCAATTTTTCTATTTGTACTTCTAAAGAGAGGTGCATTCTCATTGATTGATATAACCATACAAACATGTTGATTTACAACTCAATAGAGCCTGTACACTAAATTTGGTGGTACTTTTTGCTGCCTCGGAGGGTGCACTATATCTATATACAGTTATTTAAGCAATTATATAGATTAATATTTCAGATTCTTATTAATGGTACATTTTTAGTATATTAGAAAATGGTGACTGATGGGTGGAGTCATAAGTATTCATAATTTGAAAACGGAACCAGTCAGAGCTCAGGTGGGGAGAAGCTATAAAACAGACCACCCAGATGGGCTCAGTGGATAATCCTAATGAGATACATGATGGTGTCTCATGGAGTCAGGGGCTGGGTCTCAACACCTGTGATGACTTTACCAGTCTCTTGTACTCAGTAACACAACCCCTGGATTCCCCACAGGATTAAGACCTTAATACCATACATTACCTTTGTGCCATATTTATAAAGCTTGACCTCAAAAGTTAGATTTTTCCTTTGATTCTTTCTTTATACAGAAAAGCAGACTTTAACTCAGGATTTTTGGTAGAATCTCATGGATTCAGCATATTTATTTTTTATTTAAAGGTTTTCAGAGATTATAATAAATGTAGGGCTTAATGTATTTTGTATTCAATTCAGATTTTATTTTAAGCAGTTTTATTTTTAAAAAGAAAAACATATTTAAATAAAATAAAAAATCCGATTGTTAATTTCCCCCCGATCACTGTTTCATCCCCCAGGCTTTGCCAGGCCTGTTGGGTGCAGCCTGGGAGCCTGCCTCCGCCAGTAGGACTGCTGTGGGCTGTGCTGATGACCCCAGGCAGAGGGAGCCCTGCAGTGCTACTCCCTGCAGGTGGAAATGGCTGGAGTCCGTGTTTTGACTGATGGGTCTTTTCAGGAAATTTCTGAGAATAACATTTTCTAAAAACGGCTGCTTCTTCCCACAGATATTTCCTGGAAAAGGCTGGAGTTAATTTTAAACCAGTGTCCTTTTCCCTTTTCAGGGTGGAAGTGCTCTCTGCTTGCCCTGCAGGCGAGCGTCAGTTCCTTCTCTCTGGGATTGGAGAGTTGCCTGTGGAGGTGCAGTGGAGAGAGCACAGTGTCCCTTCTTCTCACAGCTGCCCTGCGGGAGCAGCTGGCCTTCTGGGGCCATCTATGGAGGTGTTGTGTGCCCTAGGGAAACACTTCATGCATGTCGCTCTGCCTCCCCAAGGAAACCGGATAGATCAGTTCTCTCCTGAGGCATTGCTTGGTGCACTGCTTGATCAGCCCCCAGAACACATTCTGCTTTTCACTGACACTGTCTTTATAAATGTTTCCTCGCCCGCCCTGGAGCTCGGTTGTCCAACAGCCTTGGAAGCTTGGGCTCAGCCCGTTTACACACTCCAGGTAGGAGGGTCCAGCCCTGGGGGCAGTGAAGCGGGTGGCAGCAGGGTCCTGAGGTCAGCAGGAGCAGGCTGTCCTGGGCGAGCAGGTCCCTCTGTGTCAGTGAGAACACAGCTTCCTCTGTGGCGCTCGGGAAGGCTTGCGGCTCCGTGTGGGAATAGGTCATTAATTTTTATACTTTCCCCGTAAACCATTGACCCTTTTTATGATGTCATGAGGGATTCCTTAATTTTGCAGCTGCTTCCTGGTTACGTCAGAGAAGAGCCTCCTGTCCTGGAGTCCAGCGCTGCACTCCACAATGGCTGGAAACAAATGAAGTGTTGAATATCTAATGGCTTCCACAGGGAGAGCTGCTTGATCCTCCCCAGGCCCCCAGCATTCCTCACCTCACAGGCCTTCCTTCCTCCCTCCCTTAGACAGCAGAGAGCAGAGGGGGCTGGAGGCTCCTGAATGGCTGTGGCTGTCTTGAGAGTGCATGCACCAAGGATGCTTGCCCTCAAATGTACACAGCTGTGCATCAGCCAGCTGTCCTGCTGGGTCTGTCCATCCTCCCACCTCCCTACACTGCCTCCTGCTGAGGAAGGCTAGGATTAGAGTAGCCAGGAGCTCACCCCATAGTAAGTGGTCCTGCCCCGCTCCCTACAGTACTGCCTACTGGGGGAAGCTGGGGCTGCAGCAGCTGGAGCTCTGCTCCGTCAGGGCTTCTGCACATCCCCTACTGGGAGACTGGAACTGGGGCAGCTGTGAGTGCCCCACAGCCAGCCGCTCCTACTGTATTATTATTGCAGTCTGAATTCCGGCTAGTAGGAGATGCAGCTGTCTCTGCACTGAAGTCAGAACTCAGCTGTTCTGTAGCTGGCTGAAGGAGCTGGTGTATGCTGTGTGCAGCGCACGGCTCAGAGTGATCCCTGTAGGATGGTCCATGGCCTGCCAATGCAAAGTTAGGGGCTTTCCACCCGGGAGAGTTGCACTGGTGCATTGTGTGTGGGGAGGGGCGAGTGCCCATGATTCCCACCGTATTGGTGGGGGCATGGTGGAGGCTGGTAAGGAAGATTCCCATGGTCTTTAACGGGGTGGAGGGGGTGACTCGCATGTTCTCTGTGGCAGGGTAGTGAGTCTCTATGACTCACATTATCCACAGGGGAAACGGGGGTGCGGGAGGGCTTGGAAGGGGCAGTAGGGAAATGCCCTGTGTCCATGAATCTCTCTCTCCTTTTTGTTGTTGCTTTGTGTTCTGTCTGGTTTGTGCGCCGGCTACAGCTTCTCCTGCTGCCAGCTGCTGCTGTGGGGAGCCCAGTGCATCAGCTGTCAGCCCAGTGGTGCTCTCCTCTCCTTGCCCACTTCCTGCAGACACACAGATTCTGAAGGACTGCTCAGGAGCTGTGCCAGCACTTTGTCTGACTGGGGAGTGACTCATGAAGAAAAGGCTCTTGTGTCTGAGTGATAAGAGAGCAAACAAATCGCTCCCAGGTGGTGTCAGCTTGGAGGTGACCAGCCACTGTCTCCTCCCCTGCAGGGCAGTGGCTGGCTGGGAGCAGAGTGAATCAGTTGTCTTGTCTGTGCTTTGCCCAGCTGCTGCTCGAGCTGCTGACACGTCGGCTATAAGGCCCGGGGCTCAACTCACTGAGCAAAACTGCCCTCTCAAACCTCCTCTACCTCTGGCCAGTCATTATGTCATCTCCTCAGCAATGCATCAGGAGACCTGCTTTCTTTGCTGGTCTCCACACATGGTCCCTGGGCGGTGTCAGCTGCTGCTTCCTGGGAGCAGAGCACATCACTGCTGCTCTCTGTGCTCCAGGGTAGCCACAGGCCACCTGTCCCAGGATCCATCCCCCAGGAGACGCCCACCTGGAGACTGTCTCACTGTTGTCCTAGGGCAGCCTGAATCAAAGGGATCTGGTCCTCTTGAGTCTGTGTTAACACGTGTCAGCTATTGTATTTTATCTGCTAGAGACTCAGGCTCCTGTTGATTAAGATTGACAAGGACAGAAGCATTAGCATGTTCACTGTTGCTGCTCACTTGCAAATTTCAGGGTAACCAGGGCTTCTTTACACTGTTGCCTGCCACAGGCTGGGACTGGACCAGCTGAGAGTTCTCACATCCTGCCATGTGCCCCACAGCACTGCCTACCGGAGAAGACTGGCAATGGGGTATGTTCGTTGTGCACTGTAGTGCCTCTACTTTGGTCATCCCTTGCAGGATTTCCTCCTGAGGTTGGCACTGGAGTAGTGGTGAACTTCCCCAGTATCCTTCTATTGCCTGCTCTTTTCCCATTCCCATTTCCTGTGGCTGGCTGCATTGCCCTAGTGGAGATCTGGCAGTGCCGTCCTGCACAGCCTGGTGGGAGAGGGGATGTGTTTATCACTTTTCCTGGAGATTATCTGTTTAAGCACTCTCTGACAGTTACAATAACAAGGGCAGTGCGTTGTGTTTCCCAGCAAAAGGACACTCGCTGCTGAAAGATGTATAGCACTAATTAGAAATACATAACATCCGGCCACATGGCAGCCTTCTCCCGGCCGCTCCATTTCCTGAGCTCAGACAACTTTGACGACAGTTGGTTTATGTTTTCCATGAATATAATGTTCTCAGAGACACAAAAATTTCTCCCAGTTACACAAAGTTCCCCCCCCCCAAAAAAACCAGGTAGATTTATGGCTTTGGAAAACTTGGGCTGGATCCTGCCTGACAGGGAAGCCAGAACAAACTTTTTAGCTCTAAGCATGGAGTGTAGCCGAGAGCCCAGGTAGGTGGCTCAGAGGGGGCGCTGCTGCAGCTGCTTCTGTCTGATGGAGTCAGTTCTGCAAACTTTTGTAAAGGAAACTGGTTTGTAGGAAGGGAATAATGCTGTTAATACTGGATTTAGAACTCCCACCCTGGTGCAGGAGAGGGACTAGGAGTGGACTGTGAGAGACCTGCTGGAGCTTAGTGTTAAAAGAAGATTAGAAGGTGGCAAAGTCAAGCATTCAAAAGTTAGAATAATGCCAGAATTAAGGTTTCCTGTGTAACCTTAATTCATTGTTCTTGTGCATCTCCATTATGGTGCAATCTTAATTACATGATCACATACTATTTTTCCACAGGATCCCTGCCTGATTCAGTGCACAGGGTGGACGGTGTTCACTGAATGAGAAGTTATTCCATATTTTGTTTTTTCCTCATTGTTCAGTGTGCCTCTGGATTCAAACTGTCCTCTATTCAAACCCTGCCTTGGATACAGAATTATTAATTTCCGCAGTGGCTTTTCTATGACACTCATCACTACAGTATCTGAGGGCTTCCCAGGCTGTAATTTATCTTCACAACACCCCTGTGAGGTGCAGGGATGGTATTCTCCCATTTTACAGATAGCGAGCTGAGGAACGCAGATTAAGGTCAAAAGTTTCCACTAATTTTGGGTGCCCAATTTGAGACACCAGGGACCTGATTTTTCAGAGTTCTTAATCCCAACTCCAATGGTTTCAGTTGCAGCTGTGAGTGCTCAGTATCTTTGCAAATCAGACCCCTAGGTCTCAAGGTGGGCACCCAAAAAATGAAGAGAACACAATAAGTGGCCACCAGTGACAAGTTTGGTTTCAGTGACTTGCCCACCAGGGTGGCATTCAAGAGCCTTAACCATGAGACATCTTTTCTCTTCCTTCAGTCCCCTCCCTCATTTACAACTCACTTGCTGTAACAAATATCCTACAGACAGCAGCCTCCTTTACGACACAGCCCCGGAGCAGGCCATGCTATGCACCGAGGGAAGCAGAGGTCCTGTGTAAAAGGCAGTATGTGATCATGCAGTTAAAGATTTTCATAATCCATAGGCACAAGGAGGCTGAATTAAGCTTGCAAAAGCAACTATAAATCTGACTTTTCCTAACTTTTGAGTGCTTGATGTTGCAACCTAAATAATCTTTGAATGTATCTTTTTGTGCGATTTCCTAGGTTTTTAAAAAATGCAAACAAAAACCATTCCATCCTGTGGCATCACATTGACACCCACCTGCTCATCAGCAGGGTTGGAACCTTTTGATCCATGGCCCAGACCTTTGCCACTTGAGCTAATGGAGTGAATGCTCACAGTAGTAGGTTGTCATCCTTGGTGTGGCCCAACACTAGAGGGAGGTTAAGAGAGACACTCTGCCAGTGGCTTTCGCAG
Organism: Platysternon megacephalum; assembly: GCA_003942145.1. Lineage (NCBI taxonomy): Eukaryota > Metazoa > Chordata > Testudines > Platysternidae > Platysternon > Platysternon megacephalum. The sequence continues at coordinate 1,019,339 of QXTE01000272.1, read as the reverse complement.
ATGTTTGCTGACAGCAGAGGATTGGTTAGATTCGGTAATCTTGGGCTTCGTTCCAGGCACTGAAGGGGCGTGTGCTCTGTTAGGCACAGACTCTTCTGTCTGTTCTCCCAAGCTTGACTCTTGTCCTGTCCCATTCCCATCTCTTCTCCACTTATTGTCCCACACCCATTCCCTTTGCCTGCCCAGTCCCAGTCTCCACTCAGGCTTCTCATCTCAGTCCCAGACTCTTTGCCCAGCCTGTCCTCGTCTCCCCCACAAGATCACTGTCTTAGTCCCAATCTCCCCACCCCCTCTGCTCCTAGTCCCAGTCTCCTTGTCTAGCCAATCTAAATCCCCTCCAGCTCCTCATCTGAATTGTTTCTTCCCCCCCTTTCCTGGGCTCTTTATCCAGTTTCTCTCTCTCCCACCTCACCCCCTCCCTGGCTCCTTGTCCCAGTATCTTTGCCCAGCTGGTCCCAGTTCTCTCTCAGCACACAAGCTCCTTGTCAGATCTGTCTTCCTTCTCCCCACTGTTTCTAGTTTGTCTCTTTGTCCAGCCAGTCCCCAGTCTCCCTCCCTCTCCCCAGCTCCTCCTCCAATCTCAGTGCACCCCAACTGGCTCCCAGTCATACCCTCCCCTCCCCAATATCCCTCACATGCTTCCAGACCCAGTCTCCTTGTCCAGCTAGTTCTAGCATCCCTTTTCCAGGCTCCTTGCTCAAGACAGTCCCAGTCCCCAGCTCCTAATCACAGTTTCTCCCCTCCTCCAATCCCAGTCTCATCAGCCTCCTTGTCCCAATCTGCTCCACCCTTCCCCTGTCCAGCTTTTGTTCCCTCTGCATTCAAGACAGCTTCCTCCTCCACTGCCTGTGTGCCAGCAGGGGGTCACGGAGAGCACAGGAGAAACAGGACCCCAGCCCAGAGCAATCTTTCCCTGGGGTAGAGCATGCTCTGCTGCTCCACGAGGATGGCGCACGGCATTAGGAGCTATGAGAGGCTTGAGCATGCTCAGTGAGGATGGAATCTTGGAGAGTTTAGCTGCTAAAGCCCAAGTCTCTACTGAGTATGTCCGACCTGTGAGATTTCAGAGACTCATAATTTAGCCACATTTGGGCAGATTTTCATGGGGTTGACAAAAGGCTCGTCCCTGACTACTCCACTGTCACCTGCTCCTGCCTGGGGCCACTGGAGCTGTTCAAAGAAAAGGTTGTAAGAATTTTTAGAGGCAAAACAATGTTATTTGTCCCTAGCCTCGTTCTCAGAAATGGCTGAACTGACAAAAAATGCAGCCTGAGGCAGATGCCCAGCATCGAAAATTTCAGCCCAAACAGGAGAGTTTGGCAAAAATATAAGCAACTGAGAACAGCATTTTATAATGGGAGGAGCTGGGCATTCCTAAAAGTGGTGCTACCAGCCCCACCTGTACTAAAGGGTCACAGCTCAGCCGAGGGTCCCGAGGCATGGTGCAGGGGGGAGTCCTCAGAGGGGTGCAAGCCAGGCTCCCACAGGTGCTTGCAGTTCTTTTGAAAGGTGTTGATCAGAATTGGAGACAGGGCCAGCGTCAGCTGTTTTTCTTCCCTGTGTGCTTATGTGCAAAGGCTGAGAATGGAGTGACTTATGGGCTTGGGGCCAGGCTCTTGAGATTGGGCCACGTGCTGCTGCTGAGAGTTGCCCTCTCTTTGTACCCATTAATTTCCCTCGGCATCACCAGTTTTGGAGCCCAGGCCTCACTTGGTGTTGGGGGCACATAGGAGCCATGTTTCTAACCATTTTGGGACACTTTACTAAATGACAATTCTTTTGTCTGTGGATCCTCTTCCACTTTCCAGAGTTGATTGGTCGGTCCCCTCTTGGGCACATCCTTCCCCTGTCCCATACAGGTAGGGCTACACTTCCACCCCCGTTCATATGCTGGGAGAGAGTGCTTTTCTGCTCCTGTGAGGACGTGGGCTTATCTGAGTGTAGCCTAATTTGAGATTTAGAGCAAAGAAGATGAACAGGTTGGAGCCTTAGCTAATGGCAGCTTCAGCTGGTTGGATGCTGTGACTGATACCTGGAAGTGCCCCCTGCACAAAGTATTTGGTGATGCCTGAAGGGTAGGAAACAACGTCCCCTGCTTATTAGGCAGCACGTCTGGCTTTGGCGGGACTTTGGCATGGAGGAGTTTCAGGGGAAGTGACATTCACAGGATTTATCCTGGAGCAGGCAGGACCCTGCTGCTGTGGTTTGTACCTGTGCTGGTGGTAGCCCAGCTTGGCTTATACCAGTGCCATTCTGACTGCTGGGAACCAGCTAGAAAAGGTGAGGAACAGCAAGGCAGTGGGGTCCCCTTATTTCTACCTGTGCCTCCAGGGAGTTAAATCTTGGTGCACTGTGCGTCACAGCAGCAGTGCCCTTCATGCAGCTCCGAGGGACACCCGGGCTCAGTGGGCTGCAAAGCCCAGCACATCTGTTTCAGCAACACTTTCTCTAAAGAGAATTTTCTCTCAGCCAAGGCAGCCAACCGCATTGTGTTGGATGTGTGGGGCCATGCTGGGGCGGTGCAGAGGAGGTTTCTTAACACTCAGCACTCACCCAGCACTTTGCAGCTTCAAAGCACTCTACAAACTTCTACCTAATTAACCTCCACTTCCTGGGCACTCTGCGTCTGCTGCGCTCTTCACTTGCTAACTTACCCTGTCCATTTTCCACTGCATGCTAGGCTCCTTTGTTTGAGATGTGTCCCCCACAAGCCCCTGTGGCATGCAGCCATGGCATCTTTGCTATGCAGCTGCAGGTCCCCGTTGTGACTTCCCCTGTCCCGAGGAAAAGGATGAGAGTGTCTGAGCAGAAAGTTTCCCCTGATTTTCAGAGCTTCCTCTTTGTTCTAGAATCAAACCCGTAGGGCTGTGACACTGGGGAGCAGGGGTGTTGATGCAAGGGCAGGGTTCTTGAGCAGCCCCACACACCCTGACCTCTCCTGAATATCCCCCTCTCCCTGCAGAGCTGAGCTGGCTGGATTGCTCTGGGGCTGGGGGAGGTGGGGAGCTTCCTGTCCTTGGCCTGCTTAGGAGCTCCAGTGCATGAATTCTCAGGGCCACATGGGTCCTGTTTACTTGTCATGCTGAGAAGACATTGGCCCATTGTAGCTGAGCTGGAAGTGAAAGGGAAACAACCCTTCAATTCATGTGTGTAATGCTCCCTGATTCCTCCTGATGTTGGCACCATGAGCCACCTCGTGTCCTGCACCGGGGCTCGGCTCCAGGCAGGCAGCCGCATGCTCCATGTAAATCAGGCATTAGTCCGTGTGTACATGTGAGTGTGCCTGGTTCCTGACAGAGCGCAGCCTGCTGTGCTAAGCTGGAGTGAGCTGGGGCAGGGAGGGCCATACTGCACATTCCCTTCTCTCCATCTGCTTTTCCTCTTCCCTGTCTCCTGGGGGAGCTACTGCTCCTCACCCAGTGGAGCCAGAACCCGAAACATGCAGCCTGGGGAGCCTCCAGTGGCTTTGTTTAGTGCAAGGCCTTGGTGTGAAGCTGGCCAGAGCTTATTCTCTGGAGCTAACTCCGGGCTTTGTAATGTTACCATTTAGTTCCCAACATATCTGTGTTGGTTCCATGTGTCACGGATCCACAGGATCTGTGCTACAGCCCGGTTTGTAAACCACCTTCAGAGGAACCCCTTCAGTGGGGCAGGCTCCCAAGGAGTCCCACTCGTTCTTCAGGATAGCCCATGCAGCCTCACTGCCTTCTGGACTGAGCTGCCTGATGCACACTGGTAGCTCTGCCCAGCGACTCCAACTGAGAAAGACACCCAGTGGGAGACCTGTCCATGCTGCAGGGACTAATGCTCCCCGGGCCTGTATTTGCCGTGACACCCAAACAGCATTTTCAGAACACAGTGGGGTTTATTAGTCGGCTGGAACACAGCATTGGAAGGCCTCAGGTTAGCAGAGAGAAATGAAGGTTAAAACATGGTCCATTCTGGGTAAGCCAGCACAAGTCACCAGCCAAACTGTCATGAACTCCATTTCAGGCTCGGTCTCTCTCTGACCTCCTTAGTGAGTCCCAGGAGAGAGGCCAGCCAGCTTCCTCCAGAAGCCCACCCTTAAGTTTAGCCCATGCTGGTCATGGCTCTGTCCTTTGTTCTCAAGCTGGGGTCTGTGCTCAGCTTCCCTGCTGAAAGGTGGGCAGAAAATCTCCCTGCCCTTAGTGGTTGTTTACTAGTTGTCAGTGTTTGGTCCTTGGAGCTTTTCCATTGTCTCTTTGGGATTCTGCATTGACATAGGTCACTTTCAGCAGGTTCCAGCCAGTTCCTTAACGACCCTATTCACTGTGGCCCAGACAGCAAGGCACCACCCACACTTCATGTCCTGCGCTGCCCCAAGAGCAGATTTAACACTTTTCCCTCCACTGGGTAACAATGCAAAGTACAGGGGGAGACTGAGGCACATACAGTACAGTCTTCATAAAAATGTTACAGAAACTTCCCACTTCGCCACAGCATGTATTTTATTGCGGTGCATTTTCATGGGGGAGGACAACTAAGCACTTATCTGCGCCTGTTGGGAAGAAAGCCACATACCCCAGGATCTGAAAGATGCAGAGCAGACTGCAACAACTATTGAGGGACATCTCTGCTCAGCGTGGTCGGCTAGGTACTTGCAAGCGTCCTGCTGAAGACTCCCAAGTCCTTGCTGAGAGAGTCCACCGTGAGAGCCAGTGTGGGTTCAGAGCTGAGTGCTCCACAAGTGATGTCCTTCACATTGCTCTTGGTGCCAGAAAAAAAGCTGTGAAGAACAGGCACCGCTCTACGTAGCATTCATTGACCTACGAAAGGCCTTTGACTTGGTTAGCAGGAATGGCATCTATAAGATCCGCTTGAAAATTGGCTGTCCACAAAAGGTGCTCTCCCTATTCAAGGAGTGCCACAAGGAAATGAAGGTAACCATCCAGTATGAAAATGAAACAGCATCCGAGTTTAGTATTGATACTGGTATGAAGCAAGGCTGCATCTTCGCACCCACCAGCTTCGGCGGCGTCTTCTCTATTCTTCTTAAGTACGCCTTTGGAAATGATCTATCTGGCATACCAGTTGAATGGAGGATGGACGGCAGCTTGTTCAACATCAGACAATTTCAGAGCAGAAGGCATATTATCAAGCTTACTGTTCAGGGTCTGCTTTTTGCAGATGATGCCGCATTCATCTCTCATTCACCTGATGAACTGCAGGTCATGAAGAACAAGTTCTCTGATGCATGCACCAAGTTTGGCACAGTAATCAGTATCAAGAAAACAGTTGTCATGTCACAAGGAACCAACATTCCACCTAAAATCTATGTCAGTAATGACGTTCTGGATAACATGGATCACTTCTGCTATCTCAGCTCAGTTCTCACCAGCTCGCTTAACCTCGATAGGGAACTTGATGCTAGAATTGGGAAAGCTTCTGTCACTTTTGGCAAACTTACCTCACGTGTTTGGAACAACAAGTTGCTAACCCTGAACACAAAGGTGTCTGTTTATCAGGCTTGTGTGATCCGTACCCCTCTCTACGGCTGTGAAAGCTGGGTCACGTGCTCCAAGCAGGAGTGGAGATTGAACAGCTTCCGCCTCCGCTGTCTCAGAAAAACTCCTCGGAGTTACTTGGGACCAACGGATCACTAACCGTGAGATCCTTGAGAGCACTGGCCCGCAGGCTACGCTGGCCCGCAGGCTACACTGGCCCGCAGGCTTCACTGGCCCGCAGGCTTCACTGGCCCGCAGGCTACGCTGGCCGCCCGCAGGCTACGCTGGCCGCCCGCAGGCTTCGCTGGCCGCCCGCAGGCTACGCTGGCCGCCCGCAGGCTTCGCTGGCCCGCAGGCTTCGCTGGCCCGCAGGCTACACTGGCCGCCCGCAGGCTTCGCTGGCCCGCAGGCTACACTGGCCGCCCGCAGGCTACGCTGGCCCGCAGGCTACGCTGGCCCGCAGGCTACACTGGCTGGGTCATGTGGAGCGCGTGCCTCAAGATCGTCTGCCGAAGGCTGTGCTCTGTGGTCAACTCAAGAACCACCCACAGCACAGAGGAAGGCCAAAGCTCTGGTACAGCGACAAGGTCCAGCAAGGTCTCAAGAAATTCAGAATTCCCACTGGCAACTGAGAGAACCCTGCCCACAACCGCTCAGTCTGGAGACGCCGGGTCAAGGCTGATGCATTCGCCACAGAGAGCCCAGGCTGAGGCCCGCAGGCGAGCCAGGAAGCAGAGTGCTCCAACCTCCTTCTGGTGAGTGGACCTGTAGCCACTGTGGGACGTCTGCCGCTGATGCATCGGGCTCTTTTCCCATACCATTGCTAAGCACAACTGACAGACTGACTGCTGCGTCTCCTTTCATCTGTCAAGATGTTGGACAGTCACATCAATTTTTGGGATTCCCTCCCTCCGCCCCCCCCTCCCCGGCACTGGTGCATTCATAGGAAGCAGGGTTGGCTGGTGTTTTTTGGGGGGGCAGTGGGAGGATAGCTGTTTGTCTTTGGGGGCACTGCATCCTAGTGGCTGTTGTGCCTGGGCTTTAGGTTTATGATCCTACCCACTGCAGCCTTCTGGTGTTTGCAGAGAATCTCATGCACTTGGCTAGCTCAGTGCTTGTTTTCAGGATGGCATAAGAGCAGGACTTGCATTAGATGATGTTGGTGCGGTTCCAGGAGGGGGGCATAGGGTGTGAGTGTAAAGCAGACTCGGGAGACAACTGCCCAGAGCCCCTAGGGCATTGTCCCAAAAATACCAGCTTGAGGGCTGTGTGTTGGAATGCCCAGAGCTTTTCAAAGGGTCATTTCCTTTGTCTTTAATATATTAATCTCTTAGGTTTATATAGTGCCTTCCATCCGGGAGGATCCCAAAGTGCTTTTGGGGCTGTACATACACTTAGATGCAGCCATCTCCTGGATGGTCAGCTTAGGACAGGAAGTGAAGGAGAATCTAGTAGCTAATTGAAACTTGGGGAAGCAGAATGTAGTTTCTTGAACTGGACCATGGCCAGGACATTGGGGCTCTCTCTCTTATTGTGGGAAAGGTTTCATGAGAGTGAGCGTTAATGTCCCAGAGTGGTCACATCCTCAGATTTTATTCTTCTCCAAAAGCTGGCACCCCTTGCTGTCATGCTGGGGCAAGGTTCAGCACAGCCTGGCAGATAAGAGCGCCCCCTACTGAACCGCCAGCCTCCATTGAATGGTGGTCTCCCATCCAGGTACTAAACTCATTAGCATCGACTTAGAACGTGAGATGTGACAATATCAAGGTTTCAGGCCTTCCTCTCAATTTTTTCTCATTTTCTTGATTTTACTTACCCCTCTTCCCACTTCTCTGAAATAATTTTATCTCCTCTGAAAATCCGCAGAGTCTGCGCCCTCCCTGGCCTCGGCCTTTCCCTGGTCTCTGCAGGAATCGGGTCTGTGGGTTAGGGCTCCTGCACCTAGCCGAGATCTGCAGCCTGCCATGGCTTTGGAAGTTCAGCTTAATGTCCCTTCTCTTTTTCTGGTGCATTATTATGCATTTTTAGTTAGTCGGTCAGTCAGTCATGGAGAACATGTCTGTATTCAGAGGGCAGATGGGGAGAGGAGTCTCTTAGCCACTGGTCTCTGCTGTGGCTGACCCGGCTGGCATGGGCACCACCTGGTATCTCTGTGTTGGATGTTTGCGGTAGCTGTAACACAAGCCTTGCCTGGCTTGTGCCAGGTTCTTCCATGGTGCTTTGCACCACACTTCTTCCCTGGTGTGCTGAGAGAGGCGGGTGGGCTCTGCAGCTGGGACTGAGTGAGCCTGCGGTGTGCTAAGGCAGCATGACTGGCCTGACCTAAGCATGGAGCCATGCGGAAAAATAAAATGGCCTTCACCATCCTCCTCCCCTCTCCGTCTGGACAGGGTCTTCACCTCCCCTGCCGCTGAGTCTGGCCCCTGACCAGACAGCTTCATGGTCTGTGCCCTCTCTACACTTTCTCAGCAGGGTGTGAAGCCACCAAAAGGGGCAGATAAATAATTTTGAGGGCACAGGTTGCCAGTAATGAAATGCTAAAATGCCTGTTCCCCAGCTGCCCCCTGCCATGACTGACTAGATTGGAGAGTGGGGCAGCATCTGCCTTGCCCTGCCAAGTGTAACCCATGCCCGGCCAGCTCCCTGCCACTCTCACAGCCTCAGAAGTGGGTTCTGACTGGATTTGCTCTGCCCTGAGGCAGCTCTGTTGGGAAGAGTTCTGGTCATGTGGCATCTACTTGAGTAACAGCTTAAGCCCTCTTGAGGAGCTGTTGTGTGACTTGTGAACTACTGGGAGGAGCCCTGTCCTCAGTGCTGAGGTGAACATGCCAGCAGGGATGGAGATGAAACATGCAGCTAATTATCCTTTTAGCACTTTGGAATTCTCCCCTCATTCGCGGGAGGAATTAGGAAGTCTGAGAGAGTGGCAGCTTCTGAGCGCTGGCTTAGCCATGATGGCTCCGCAGGCAGGGCTTTGAGGCACCCAATGGGCAGTGGCTGCCAGGAGCTTGGGGTCTCTGCCTTGCCACTTCCCTGTTTGGAGCCATGCTGATTCCTCCTCTCCTACCGGGGGGTGCTGGCTTGGGGGAAAGGAGCATGCTGGGTACTTGGCTTTCCCCCTGTAGTCTCCCCCAGCCCATGCACTAGGATGAAAAGGGCAGGAATTGCCCTTCTCTCTCAGAGTGGGTTCAGGATGAGGGGCCTGCTGTCCCCCCCATAAGCTGATGTTCTCTGCTTGTCTCCTCAGAGTGCCTCTCGGAGGACTGTCGCTCAGTGCTCCAGGAACAGGCCACGGCGCTGGGACTCTGCATGTTCGCCCTGTTGGTGAGGCGCTGCACCAGCTTACTGAAGGAGTCCGTCCGAGGTAAGGGAGCTGTCTGCACAGTGCTGGGTAGTGCTGGTAGCCTGCCTAACAACACTATGCTGCACGCCCTCCCTGCCCCGCTTCCCAGGCCTGGCTCACTTCCTGCTCCATCACACACCACTTGTCTCTTGAGGCCTCTGGTTTTCAGACCATGCCTCCCTCCTCCATCCCTGGGGTCTCTCCCCCTTTGACTCCAGGCAGTTCCAGGACTTCAGTGTGGGGCTGCCTGAGCTGGAGAGCCCGCGATGTATGCTGGGGGAGAGGCTCCATGACCCTTGGTCTTTTCACCCATCCTGCTACATGACAGGCTTTCTGGTGCCTCCAGGCTCCTGGAAGTCAGGATTCCTGGGTTCTGTTCCTGGCTCTGCCATTGACTCGCTGTATGGGCTTGAGCAGGTCACGACCACCCTGTAAAATGGGGTGATGCTGCATCCCGTCCTTCCCTTGGGCCAGTCGCTGCATCTGGGGTGCGTTAGTGGGGATGCAGCACTCTGTGCATCTCCGGAGTCAGGCACTCAGTGGCCTTCGCGTGCGCGCGCACACCCCCAGGAGGCAGGGACCCAGCCAGCCTTCCTCAGGAATGGGGGACTGCAGCGGGCCTGGCCCAGCTTTGTTTTTTGTCTCTGCAGCTTGGCCCCAGGAAGCAGAGCAGGACGAGGAGGATGATATCAAGGTCTCCGCCTTGCCCCAGGATCTGAAGGAGCTCCTCCCCAGCGTGAAAGTCTGGTCGGACTGGATGCTCGGCCACTCGGACACCTGGAACCCCCCTCCCACCTCCCTCGAGCTGCCCAAACAGTATGTGATCTCTTCCTGCTCTTCCAACACGTGCCCATCTCTGCGGGCTCCTTGCCGGTGCCCCTCGTTCCCTTTCTGCCCCTCACGGAGGTGGTGCGCTCTGTCCTCCTAGCACCACTGCCTGAGCAGAGGGTATTGCTCACTGTTCTGTGCTGTGCAGGGGATGTTTCCATGGTGCTGACAGTGTCCTGCGCATGGAGAAAGGTGTTAGTGACAGAGGGATCTTCCCTAGCAGTGAGAACTGGGGGCTGGAAGTGGGGTGTATGTGGCTCAGGGTGGTGGCAGGCATCCCAAGGGCACAGCATTAACCCTTGTGACTAGCTCCCCTTTGTTCCCTAGTGTGTCCGGGAAGGATTGGCCATATTTCTAGCTTACACATGGGATCTCTCTCTTCATTTCCTGGGGTGCATCTCCCCAGGCCCTTTGCCAGCCAGCCAGCTGTTTGTCTGTGAGAGTGGAGCCTGCTCCCAGCTCGCTGCTTGAATTCTCTTCACCTGTGAGAAGGGGCTGGGCAAACCGCATTCAGCCTGGGCCAAGCCTTGAGCAGCCTCGCTGTGCTTGGAACCCCCTTCTCCTGCTTTGAAAGCAATTTCCTCTGCCCCAGCCATTCACAAAGGGTTAATTTGCTAAGCTGGCTGATTCCAGACCATTAGTCCATAATGCGGACTAGGCAATTTGCATATTTTTGGACAGAAAATCATGTGAAGGGGCCAAGTATGGAGTATGCGAAGCAGTGTCTGAGCATGCTCCGTAACTGCTTTCCCGCAGGATTTTCCATCTGCCTCCGGTACTCTGGATCCAGAGCCTGAAATCACGTCTTATTGTTAATCCAAAGGAGCCAGAACCCAGGGTGATGGGAAGGCGCATTAAGAGTAATCCAGCAAAGTGGCTTAACCATTAATGGGTCCCTGCTCCAATGCATCAGGTCCAGTCCCGCTCTCCTGTTTTATTGCCTCCACTCCAGTTCTTTTTCATTTGGCTGAGGAAATGGAAATCTCACACAGGAAGTGCTGGGCCTCATTTTGTGGAGATGGAGTCTGTTTTCTGTTTGTCGGCTGCTCGATGTGGGACCGTTGCCTGCTCATGTGAACTGTTGCCCATCTTTGGGCAGGAACTCAAACTCGGAGCTGTCATGTGAGCATGCTTGCACCAATCCGGAGCCCCCTTTGCGCTGCCTGTGCAGGGAGCTGCTGAGCCGTCGGCAACGGGCTTGCTTCGAGATGGAATTTCTGATTGGGTTCATGCAGCCAGCGCTCATCATGTTCCAGGGAGGAGCCACCTCCTCCCTTGTTCGGGGTGCGACTGAGATCTGCTTCAGCTGCCTCCGGCTGCCGGGAACCGGTCTGGCTCCCTGACGGGGTTAGGAGCAGGTGCAGGCTCCCCCTTTCCCATCAAGACGGGAGAAGGTGAGGGTTACAACCCAGCCCTTATCAGAGACTGTGGCCCATGATTCCATCAAGTGCCAAGGAACAGCTGGAGATGCAGGTCCTGGGTGATCGGCGGTAGTTGGGCATGGGCCATAATGTACTTTGAGCGCCTGCTCTGCTCAGAGCTCCAGAGTTGGGGAGTCAATGAGCTTCACCATTTGGTGAAGGCTCAGTAGGCCCAGCCACTTCCCCTGCCTTGTTCTCTTCATGCAGTGCCTGGGCCTGCCCCTCCTCCCACTGTTCAAATCCTTTCCCTACAGTGACTAGAGCCCGTTCTTCCCCATTGCCCACTGGCTGACGGGCCCCCTCAGACGTGGTGAGCTGTATTTACATGGCACTTCTCTGGTTTATTACTGGGGTGCTCCAAGATGTTCTTTGCCTGTTTCCCACCACTCTTGTGTACCTCTGTGTGAGGGAGGCCGTGACCGCACTGTAGCAGTCTGAGCAACTGCGAAATGGAGCCCCTGGTGGAGATGTACCTCTCCAGCAAGAAGAGAAGAGGTGGCAGGAGAACCAGCTCAGCCCTGCCAGGTGACCCCCTCCCCTCACTTCCCCAGTCTCAGCATGTCTCCCAAGCAGGTTGGACAGGAGTAGTGATGACTGGCTTAGCATTCCTGCTTTGTACTGACGCACGCCTGCACTCTGGTTCGGCGGCTGTTGGCTAACCAGGGCAGCCATCAAGTCCAGGGGCCTTGACAGGAACTATTTGAAGATGTTCTAAAAGTAAATCATGGGCCGGAGCGTGAGTGAATGCCTTGGGCCAGGCCTGGGACCCACGGGTGGGTGACCTTGAAGAGGGAGAGAATGTGTAAATGCTAAGGGCAGAGCTTGACTCCTGGGGCTGGGCGATGAGGAGGTGCAATGTTCCCAACTCCATGCTCCCTACAGCTGTGAGTTCTCCCTCTATGGCAAACTCTGCTCCCTCCACGTCCCCTTCCCGGCCTCGTGCTCAGAGCCTGGGTTGGGACAGTTGGGAGCTCCTCTTCTAGCGCTACTTCTCAGTCCCTTCAGTGCCGCCTCTGGGGGTTGGAGCAGAGCAAAGGGACTGAGTAGAAATTGAAATGTGGGAGCTGTGGGGATCCAGCGAATCTCTGCGTCTCTAGAAATCTCACCGGGTCTCCAAAAAGCCCAGGTCCAGCGCCAGCACAACGGCTCATCCCGGGGCTGGAGCTGGGGCCAGTGGTGACACGGCAGCTCATCCTGGGGCCAGGCCCGTCACTGGCCCGGCGGCTCATCCCGGAGCCAAGGCCAGGTCTGACACCGGCACCGGCCCAGCGGCTCATCCCGGAGCCAAGGCCAGGTCTGACACCGGCACCGGCCCGGCGGCTCATCCCGGAGCCAAGGCCAGGTCTGACACCGGCACCGGCAGCTCATCCCAGGGCCAGGCCCGGCACTGGCCCAGCGGCTCATCCCGGAGCCAAGGCCAGGCCCGGCACCGGCCCAGCGGCTCATCCCGGAGCCAAGGCCAGGCCCGGCACCGGCCCGGCACCGGCCCGGCGGCGCATCCCGGAGCCAAGGCCAGGCCCGGCACCGGCCCGGCGGCTCATCCCGGAGCCAAGGCCAGGCCCGGCACCAGCCCGGCAGCTCATCCTGGGGCCAAGGCCAGGCCCAACACCGGCACGGTGCTCGTCCTGGGGCCAAGGCCAGGCCCAGCACGGCGCTCATCCCAGGGCCAGATGCAGTATCAGCAGCAGCCCATCCTAGCTCATGCCGGGGCCTGGGCTGGTGAGGCGGCTTGTCAAGGCTCATTCCATAGCCTGGGGTCTAGGCCGGTGGCCTGCCCGTCCCAATGCCTCTGCTCGTGCTGTATTCTCCACCTTCGTGATTCCTAGTTCTCCACAAGTGACAGAGTCAGGGGACTTTGAGAACGTCTAAACTCAGCCCAGCTGTGGCAGTTGGTTTATTGCTTTCAGCTGGTACTTGAACCCGGGTCCTGGTCTTGGAGTCTTTCCCAGGTTTAATCCCCGGAGTTTTCTCTGCAGCTGTATGACACTGCACTGACCCCGAATGAGGATAGGAAAATAGAACCAGTGCCAAGCCAGAGTCTCTTTTTCATTTGGAGTCTGGCTGTCTGCCCATGACCAGGGTTACATAATGGGAAACATAGCTGGGGCTCTGGAGAGCCCGCGTTTCACCACGCTGCCCAGACCTTCGCATTCTGATGCTATATATCTTCCTAATTGTAGCTCAGATGCATTTATCACACTGCTGGATTTGAGTCCTTACAATAAAAAACACCAAATTCCTCAGCTTGCTGCTTTCCCCGTTGGACAGAGACGCAGGAAAAGGTGTTAGGTAAATGCTGCGCTCCGCTCCAGCACACGGCACTGGGGACTCAGAGAGCAGCATCTCAGGGGTGTCCTCTCCCTGACACGTGCTTGGGAACATGCATAGAGCATGAACCCCAGCATTCAGGGTGTCCTCTCCACATCCAAACGGGCTCCGGGGCCGTGCGTGATACGAATGGTGGGCTGCACCCTTCCCAAGATCCGCACGCTTGATTCTAGGCTGCTTTGAGCTGACCCACACCCATAATAGACTGATTGGTGCCGGACCACAGAGGTTTTGGGGAAGATACAGACAATGTGTAGCCCTCTTTGGGACTCTGTGTGTGTGTGTGTGTGTGAGTGGGGGGGCAGGGGTGACATTCCTTCTCCTCCACCTCTCTGGGGGAGGTGCCTTCCGTGGCTGCCATGTTGTGGCACAGTTCCTGGGTAGTATCAGGGCCTCCTGTTGATGGCACAGCCGCATCATGGGCATCTCTGCTTGGATTCCAGGGAGCAGCAGTGGTGGCTCCCTTGCCGAGAGGGGTTTGGTGAGTGAAGAGTGTGACTCTCACTCGGGCCGGAGAGAGGGCATGTCTCTGAATACCGGGTACATTCCCCTCCACACAGTGTATGTGTGTTCCTGCCCCACCCAGTGGTACCAAAGAGTAGGTTGTGTGACCCAGCTGTGAAAGGCAATAACCCCACAACACAACTTCCTCATGCATAGCATCTCTCTTATGAGCTCCTTACGGAGAGTAGCTGAGGGGGTGGGGGGTGGACGAGAGACAAGCAAAGGAAAAGAGAGAGCGAGAGTTGACGAGGCAGAGATGTTACTGATGCACACGCTGATGGCGTGAGGCAGATTCGCAGGCCGAGGAGGAGAGTTTCGGTGTGAGGTGGATGCTGGAGCTGCAGACACTGGAGGCAAAGGGGAGGTGGGGGAGCCAGGGCTGCAGGGCAGGAAGCTGCTCCTGCCTTTGAGGCAGTGGTTGAGGAAGTTGAGACTGGTGGGCAGGGAAGAGCACAAATTCCCTTGTGATCTCAGAGATCTGCTCGCTGCTCCTCCTCACACCGACGAGCACATCGGGAACTCAAACTCAGCAATGTGCCGTTCAGTAGAGAAACCCCAGGCTATTCAGTGTGATGCGTGGTGGCCGGTGGGAATCTGCTTTCCTGCTAGGCTGGGAATCGGGGCCTCTGAGCTTGCGATAGGCTGCATGCAGCCATTTCAAGTGGTGCATTTAAACCAGCTATTAAATTCAACCCAAATGCTTTGAAAAAATTCTAGAGCCTACTTTATAGGAGCCTGGAAGAGCCTGTCAGGCTGCCCTCATCACACAGGGCCTGCGGAGCAGTGTCAGCTCCCACTGAGGGGCCCAGCCCCTGAATACAGGTACCAAGACGCTGGTAGGGATTGCTAAGGGCTGAATTGAAAACCCCTTTCTTAAGCCTTGTCTCCTTTAGTGAATGTTCATCATGGAACTGTCCCTGTCGAGCTGTCACGTCAGCAGGGTCAACGGCTGGGAAGAATGAAGGTAGAGTCAAGCTAGAGAAGAGGCAAAGATCAAGCATTTGAGCCCCACCTGGGGAGGGGTCATGGAGCAGCCTCAGCGCCATTAGCTAGGGAGGAGCAGGAGCCTCTTGGAGAGGTGCCCTGTAGCTGTGGAGGCAGGTCCACGTGGCTGGAATGATTTACAGTGTCAGTAGCTGCCCCGAGATCAAGGCAAACGTGGGGGAAGCCGTTGGCTGCATGGAGCAGATGGCATCACATAGCTGGGTCGTGTTGCGGCTAGTGACTCCCTGTGCCGTTGTTGGGAACGGGGAGATAAGAGCTGGGGGTGGGTGGCGGTCTCTGGTGACGGGTGGTGAGGTGGAAAAGGTGCCAGAGGCCAGGGAGTCGTGTGGGATGAGGAAAGTGCTGGCGTCAGTGGGAAGAGGCTGGGTCTAGAGGGGATTGTCTGACCCCAGCTGGGCTCTCTGCAGCCTCACAGATGTGCCCCCGGGGGCTCCAGGGTCATTTCTCCCCTCTGGGCGCTGGGGAGAGAGTTGAGAGGCGTCGGTTGGATTTTCTGACTGACAGAGTCGAAGGAAGGGGGCCAAGGGCTCCACCCCAGGACTGTGAGGTAAGTTCTCCATCCCAGGGCGTCTTTCAATGGGTCTGTTACGGGGTGGGCGAGGCTCTGTGGCCCCCAGTGCGCAGGTCAGATGAGATGATCAGGACGGTCCCTTCTGGCCTTAAAGGTATGAGGGTGGCTCTAGTTGGGGTTTGCTGTGGGGGATTCTCTAGCCTGGGATATGCCGGAGGCCAGACTAGAACGGGCCCTGCTGGCCTTAACACTTGTGAATCTAGCTCTGAGACCCTCAGGAGTTTCTGCCCTTTCCAGACGCTCTACGGTTCCATGAGTTACCTGCCGTAGCTGTCAGCTCGAGAGAGCCCAGGTGAAGGGGACGTCCCCTCTGTGACTGCAGGGGCCCCTCAGTGCCCTCAGCAGCTGTGCCCCTGCAGTTAGGGGCAGGGTTGGTGAGTGGCTCTTAGGAGGAGCGAATACTTCATGTGCCTACAGAGGAATTGCTTTTATTCTGGTTTCCCCTGGGCTGGAATGGGGCTTGGAGGCAAGGAAAGAAGCCTGGTGGGGTGGTGGGACTTTGGCGCACAGCCGTGGAGAGCCTGGTGCCCTCTTGGATTGAGCTTTCTCAGCCTCCTGCTTTGGGCTGGTTTCCTCTGGCTGCCTTCTCTGGGGCTTGCTTGCCTGCTGCGTTCGGCCTCTTTGAGCTCTGCTCGCCCCAGGAGCAGAAAGGCCCAAGTGATTTGCCATCTGTACCGCGGCTCGGGAGCACAATGCAGGGTTTCTCACACTGCACTCTGGGTTTGTTGTGCAGCTGTGGAGTTTGAATGTGAGTGTTTAAACAAGCTGGTATTACTCAGGAAATGGCCACCTCCACAGGCTTGGAACATGGGGTCATTGTACTTGCATGAATCACCAGGCAGCCTGCTCCCCCTGTGAAGATGGTGGCTTATGTGAAAGCACTGCACAGCTTTGGCCCTGTCCAGGGGGACTCCGTGAGCTGTGCTTACCACACAGAGTTGTTAGCAAGAGCTGCCTATTCCTGCCCCGCTGACTGTTCGGGGCGTTGGCCCAGCTGTTATGATTGCACAGGTCCAGCCCTAACCCTCGTCGGGGGGGTTCGTTTGGCCCCTGAGTGCCCTTGTCCATGCACATGAGCTGTGTCCATGCCATCCCCTGTCGCCCTGCCGCTGGGCTGTGCTGTGCTCATGCTGGCAGCTACATTCGGCCTGGGTTCTGAGACAGCAGGAAGTGACTCCCTGTCCTTGTGGGTGTAAATGTGTCTGTGGAACCCCACTTGTGAGGAGAGACCGTGGGCTAACCCTCGCTTGTCTTCCTCCATTAGAAGCCTGGAGAGCTTCGTTCTGTTTACCTGGGACCTGTGCGCTCCGGGGCTTGGCGTCAGCAATTCTGCAGAGCCCTCTGCAAAGGCTCCACAAAGAGGCCTGTTGCAACTCAGATATTGTGTATGTACAGCAGGTGCGGAGGGTTGGATCTCTGAGGGTCTGTGCACAGAAATGCCCTGAATCACAACAATCCAATCAAGGGGACACAAACCAGCCAAACCTAGAAACCGCCACTGGGACCCTAGGGGCTGAAGGAGAAAGCACCTGGCCAGGTTCCCAAGGATTGCACGTCCCTCCATCATCTCCCTTTAAGGGCTCAGACAATGAACTTCCTGATTCTTGGCCATCACCTGGACCTGGTGCTGGGTGTGCGAAGCCTGGAGAACTACCCAATCCCGTAGTGGCGCACATGCCGACACACAGGAAGGAGGCCGCGGCACAAGATTCTGTCAGATGCGCTCCCAGCTAAATCCCGTCATTGTGTGTCACAGCTGGAAACCAGGGTGAAAACAGCAAAGGAAAAGCACTTCTCGCTCCATCCTTATTGCCAAGGTCCCATGCACGCACAGCCGCTTCACACCTAATGGATGCAGCCCAGCCCCTGCTCTGAACTACACAGCAGCCGCGTCGATAGCTCATGACAAAATTGCCCCAACCGTCAGTTTGATTGAGGAGACCGTCGAGTGGAAATCTGACGCGTACCATGGAAAGGGCAGATCTGCTGAGCCATTGCGAAGCTGTCGGGAGCAGGGAGGATGCTGCGGAGCAGTGGCAGCAACTCCTGTCCCGGTGGAAGGTCTGGGGGGCCCTGCACTGGAATAGGGGGCTGGAAGGGTAAACTCCTCATCAGTGGGGCTGGAGCACTAGCGACCATGGAGGGAGGGTGCTGTGCAGAGCTGCTAAGCCTGCAGGAGGGGAACGCCCCAGCTCTGCCACTTGCGAGATTAGCGAGCTCTCTTAAATGCAGTAATGTGAGTTTTGTGACCATTTGTATGGCCTGGGGATGGCGTTGGACGCTGAGCCTGTCGGGGGGGCCAAAGGCCACAAATGTCACGTCAGGAGTGTTTCTGCAGCGTGTTGATATGCCTCTGCCTCCCCCACCCAAAGAGAAGTGCTCCCTGCCATGTGCCAGGTCCTCCTCCCCAACTGGCATGGAGCACTCCCTGCTGTGTGTCCTTCCCCTCCTCGGCCATAGATCTCTGCCACCAGCACCCTGTCGGCCTGTCCCAGCCCCTGGTCTGGGACTGCTCCCCCGGCACCCTGTGTCATCCATGCCCCCCACCCCTGCTGGAAAGGGGGCACTCCCTGTCCGGGTCCCCAGCCGATCTGCAGCTGTGTGGAGCAGCCCGCTCAGGCTGAGGGCCAGGAGTGCTATGTGACCAGACCCATGCAGCAGGGCACTGGGGGAGGGCTGAGCCTTTCAACCCCTGCGTGTCTCCCATGGGCAGAGCTCACGTTGGAGGTGGCCCAGAGCAGCCCTATCACATCCGGTGCTTGTCTCTGCAGCCTGGGCTGAAGGATAAACTATCAGAGCTGTGGGGCAGTGGATCATTCCTCTTATTATTTTCTTCTTTGCAGATAGGGGTCGTGGAAAGTTCAGTTCCTTTTAACCCTCACAGCTCTGTTTATTTTCCAGCTGGTAGCACAAATGCAGTGTTTCCCATTACATCACAAAGGGCCTCGGACAGATCCCTCCGAAAAACGTGTTGCAACTGTTTATTTTTTTCCATATTTAAACAGTTCTGACAGCCAGACCTGGCCGAGCCAAGTGATGGAGCTTTGTGAATGAGCCCAGCTCCTGGTGTCTGTGCACAGAGGGCTTCGAAGGCCCTCTTCTCCTCTGCAGCATGTTTGCCGGGGCCGGCTCAGGGATGTGGGCGACTCTGTGTTACACGTGTGCTGATTATGTGCTGGGCTTTGATTAATGGCAGCTCATTCCGTCCAGCTCCCAGGACGCTCCTGAAAACAAGATGTTTCATTTCAGTGCGCTTTCCTGGTACACTGATTGCCATAAATAAACGAGTGCAGACTCTGTCCACCTGGAGCAGTTCACGGAGCAGGGGGCCTGCTCCAGCCCCTTGGCTGCCTCGGGCTGTGGAGACAGTCCCATCCCCCCGGCATTGGTCTCTGTCCTGCGCCTCACAGTTCATCAAGGAGGCACAGATGGGCAGAGCACAAGGCTGCTGTCTGGGACCCGAAGGCGTGGGGAGCCCAGCTCAGTGTGCTGCTTTCCCTTCCCCATCTCCCTGCACTTCTCCTGCCTCGAGCTAAAATCCCTGCTTTCTCTCCCCAGAAGAAATCCTTGTGTGAAATCATTAACAAGTAGCAGTTGGTTGTGAGCTTGTAGCTGTGCGGTTGCTCTGCTGCCCGAGTGTGTCACTGTGCACCTATTCTGCCCCCGCGCCCCCCCCCAGACCCTCGGGGCACTGGGCTCCAGCTGCCCTCAGAGGAGAGCAGAGGCTACAGGCAGCTGAAGCTGCTCAAGGCTCTTTGTTGACACTCTGGGCTATGCGTGTCACTGGTGCTCGAAGAAGGTGACACACCACACAGGCAGCTTTGCTCCAAAGTGTTGAGATTGTGACCAGAAATGAAACAAGGTGTAACATCTAGTGACTGGCATTTAAAGACAAAGCCCCCGCATGGCCACAGCGTGTGATGGCAGATAGTGACCTGGGCTCTGTCTGCACTTTGCAAGACACCGATATGGCCCTGGGGACATTAGCTTCTAGGAGGGGCTGGAGAAAATAGGCTGTGTCTCAGGGCTGGAGCTGTGGCTGCAGTAGAGTAGAGGGCCCTCCTGAGGCTGCCCAGGAGGTGACTTCCCCCTTCCCAGACGTAACATGGAGCATTACTCCTCTCTGGAGTGAGCTGGATTATTTTCAGCATCACCTGGGGCTTTGGGTGGGGCAGATGCTTCCCCATGTCTCCGTACCAGGTTGGGCTTGCAGGGGGGGCTGTACTGTGTGTGTGTGGGAGGGGGGGTATCCTGGGAGCTTCCTGGTCCACAGTAGAGGAGTAAGGGGGGCTTTTGACTGTCCTCATCTGCAGAGGGGGGAGAGGGCTTGTGTTAGCAAGTGCTGGGCTCACTGTTCGGGGTAAAACCCTCTGCGCAGTTGGGAGCCCATGGGGCTGCACTCCTACCCTGAAGGGTATGTTGGTAGCTGCTCTGTGCTGGGAGGTGTGTCTGACTCTTGCCTCGTCTCAACTCCCTGATCTTTGCTGTGATGATGCAGAGAACATGCCAGAACTGCTCACATCTCTTCCCCTCTTCTCCCAGGGTCTCAGTGGATGTGTGGGCGACACTGGCCGACTTCTGTAACATACTGACCACAGTGAATCAGTCGGAGGTGCCGTTGTACAAGGACCCCGATGACCTTTCCCTGCTCAGCCTGGAAGAGGATCGGCTCCTTTCGGGCTTTGTCCCCCTGCTGGTCGCCCCCCAGGAGCCCTGCTACGTGGAGAAAACCTCGGACAAGGTCAGCACTAGGCCAAACATCCCCCCTTGATTCCTCCAGACTTTTATTCTTGGGAAGTTTTCTGTGCAAACGGAACACGATTAAGTCATTGAGAAGGGTGTTAAGGGAAAATATCGACCTTTTAGCCGCTGACATCCAGCTCTGTGTCATGAAAACCCCTCTCGACTTCCTCTGGTGTGTGTGTGTGCTCGCTGGCATGTTGTATATACGATCATTTCCTCACTTGTTTAAATAGTGCAGCTTGTGTTGGCAGCGCTCTCACTCCACTCCAAATGGTTTGCATCATGCTTAAAGCACCCTCCCCCTCCCCCGGCCACAAAACTCTGGGCTAGGAAAGCAGCCAGGGCTTTTTTCCTTCTCTAAAGAGGAGAGTGATAAATAGGTGACTAGAGAGAAGCAGACACCATGTGTTAACGTACAAAAGGCTTTTAGGAATATAAAGCATTCCCCGCTGCCCGCTCTCTATTTTCCTTTCTTTGCTCTAGGAGCCCGGTCTAGCCTGAACTTTCCTCGGCTGGTGGTTTTTAGACTAATGAAATCAGCTCCCTTGTTGATGTGGGGCTTAGGTTCCATTCTGTGCCACCGCCCGGCCAGGGGGGCTGTGAGGGCTGGGGCTGAGAAGGTGCCTGCACTGGCCACATGCACTCCTGCTGGGGGTGGAGAGGGGAGAGTGACACTGGGGTTGGGGACCACACGGGGCAGGGCAGGAATGAGGAGTGGAGCTTGTCAGTCCCCTGTGTGTGTTGCCTGTGTGAGCCCTGCAGGGCAGCATCCCAGAGCTGGAGCTGTCACTCTCACAGGAGGATGTTGTGGTGTTTCCCTGAGCAGAGAGGACTCTAGGAAGAGAAGTGGAGCTGCTGGGACCAAGTCTGTAAGAAAGGTGGGTAAGCTGGGGCTGGCCAGAGATGTGCATTTCCAGGTGTCACTTCTCCATGACCTGTTCCTGAACTGACTGTGAGAAATCTGGGACCCTTGTGAGAAGGGGAACCTGAGAGGAGCTAGTTTCTGTTTCACTTCCCTGTCTGCCCCGCTGCCACTTGTAACGCTGCACTGGGGCAGAGAGGAGAATACAGTCACTGTCCCTGTTTCAAGAAGCACCTCGCTCCAGGAAGGGACCATCAGAAGAGGGGCTTTAGGGGAATATTCCTGGGGTTTAAAATAGCAACCCTGCAGTTGCTATTTCTTCCCCCCCGGGAAGCTGGCTTGTGTTGGTGGCCTTGCAGACTGGCTTGGGCTTGGTTCCTCTGGGCGGGAGAAGGCAGTCTGACTCAGGCCATATAGTCAGCACTGGTGACACGTGCACCTGCAGTCCCAGCATCCCAATCTTAGCATCAAACCCATGACAGAAACGGCAGACAGCCAGACAGGGTGCTCTGGCCAGAGAGCACAATGTACCTGCTGTGTCAGCATTCCCTGGACTTTGCCATTTCCCACTGTGCACCGGAGGCATTCGGAGTACCCTCCCCAAATACTGACATGCTCAAAGCATTGTCCCTTCGCCCTCAGTGAGCTGCAGAGCAGCCACAGAGCTGAGGTTTTCTCCCTTCTTGGTCCCCAGTGGGGGATGTAAGAGAACTGTGGGGGGGGAGCGTGTCTCGCACAGCGAAGCAACATCCACCCAAACAGCATGGGTTTTCTAGGTTGTTGGTAGAGAATGTAAAACTGCCCCTCTCAGTACTGAATTCTCACACCTTCTTAGGAAATGTCTCTTTGTTTCCTTTGCAGCCAGTTCTTCACAGCCCCCTGTTTCATTTGCACGGGTGTTAAACACATTGCCGTGTTCCCCAGACTCTGCATGTGACAGTCATTTTATCTAAACACAGCAAATACCTAGGAAGAGAGAGACATTTGGATTTTAGCCCCTCTCTGATGATACCTGAGATTGGACTGCAAGTCTTTGTGGCAGGGTCTGTGTTTTTATCTTAAATAATAAATTCTGAGCATTGCGATCGCCAGTTCTTCTGTTCGCTCCCTCAATCCCATTCTATGGTAGAGTGCTGCAGTCCATCAGAGCCTCTTCACAGCCAGCATTTCTCAGCGAGTCACTGGACATTTGGCCTCCATCTTGCTGTGGATGAACATGTTCCACGCCTTTCATTGCTGGGAGGCTCTGCGGTGGGATTCATGCCGGAACCAGCATGATGTTTAGATTTTTCTGTCTTCTCATGCACTACCACTGAAGTTGTCACCTTTTCCCCTTATAAAGCCAGCTTATCACCAGCTCAAGCTCCCCCATAAGTGTTAGTTCTGGGCTGAGCATTGCATGGTGGTGTTTTAATTGGTGTGTGTTGGGCGAATACCTGCTGAAACACACACTTGTATGCAGGACTTGTGCAGTGGAATACAGTGACGCATACCGATCAACTGCAGTCTACATAACCAGCAAAGTGAGACTTCATACAGGTTCACAGACTATGGGCATCTTGTCAGGGCCTGTCTCCCTTCACTGGGAGCTGGTCCCATGCCCCTAGCATCAGGCTCTTACCTAGCTTTGCTCCCCAGGGCAAGTGCGGAGTAGGATGGTGTGGTGGAGTGAGGCTGCTGGCAGAGGGGAAGGTAAAGAATGAGGGTTTCATCTGTGCCTGCGTGGTGCTGGTGGTGGGGGCTTCCAGTGGCAAACATTGGATTGCACTGAAAACAGAGCCCATCTGCTCTGTGCACTAGGGGCGTTCTCCCGGGAGTCTTGGGCATCTGATGGTTTCTTCCGCGCTCGCTGGCCATTGATTGCAAGAGGGCTCCTGTGGAGTTGGTGGTAAGGCTGTGACTGGGCTGTGGAACTCCCAGGTGGGGAGAACGGCCCGGAGATCTCCTGTGCGATGATTCTGGAGACTTGTTTGGATGCTCATCATCACTCAGTGTGCGTCCATCCTACTAACTCTGCATAGGCTGGGCACACAAAGGAAGAGATCTAGCAGCTCAGCCTGTCACTGTACAGCACATGCACCTGTGTGCCTAAGCTTGTACCTGAGTAGCAGATCCTGTGTGAGCCCCAGCCAGAGAGATGTGGAAGAGAAAGTGTTAATGTCCCTTCCCACGATAAATGTCTGTGAATGGGGGGTCCTGAAACCTGAGCGCCTCTCTCTCCTCCCCCAGCCTTGACACATGTTAATAAAAGGTTTTTAAATACCAATAAAAAGGCAACAGCCCCAGCTCACTGGGGTCCGGGGCCCTGTGTCCTGGGGGGGGCCCTTCACAAATGTGGTTTTTGCATTTTCACGTTTTTGGCTGGTGAATAAGATTGAGGAGAAATGCTCCTTCCCCCGATAACAATACAGTGAGACGCAGGATCAGCAGTGTGTGGATTAAAACCAGACGGTGAATGATTAATACACTTGCTTATGGGGCTAGTCACTACGGCTCCCTCCACTGAAACAAAAAGGAGCCTTTCTCTGTGCACGTGCTCATAGGGGCATGTTCTTTGTACGTGTGTGGTGAACTCATTGACCACTGGCAAGACCCCAAGTGCTCTGCCTCCTGCATGGTCCTGGAAAGGAGGCAAATCCCTGGCATGTGTCTCTGAATGAGACACTCCAGTCTAGGGATTGGCCCATGCATGGGGGGGCGTCACTCCTGCAGCTACGCGGCCCATTTAGTTTTTCACACTTGCCATCTTCCCTACTGGACGAACGCTCAGCTGCCCGCTATGTGCATGGTCCCCTGCTGTGGGAATGGCCAAACAGTTGGTCCCAAACCTGGTTCCATTAAGGGTCTTTGTTTCTCTTTGAAAAGTACAAGCCTCTTTTCTCTGGTTCCAGGCCCTGGTATGTTTTCTGAACTATTAATCTCTCTCTAGTCTGGCTCATATGTTCTGGGTTTCCATAACTGCTGGCCACTGCATTGGCCTCTCAGGAGCTCTCTTTGTTTGGCTTGGGCTAACGTTAGCCTATTTAGCTAGCAAAGCATTGAGATGCTTATTAGCAAGATGCAGTTTTCTAAAGACTTTCAGCTCTTTTTTTGTGTGAAGTAGAGTGTCTGTCTGCCCAGAAAGAGAGCCCACGCAGACGGGCCAGAGGAATAGGCATTGGAATGCCTCGTGAAAACCTAGGTCCTATCCTTCCTGAGATGACAGATCTGTGGCTAATCTCCTGAAAGCCTCCTGGAACAGAGGCAAGGACATTTACCTTCCTGAGAGTGGCTCTGAAGTTTGTTGTCTTGAGCTAAAAGAAAAGCAGCAGGAGGAAGTTCCCATGGGGTGGTTGGTAGAGCAATGTGGGTAATGAGGAGTATAAAGGCTTTGGGCTCAGTTCGGCCACCCGTATGTTGAGCAGCACCTTACTCCACGAGTAATCTCATTGATGGCAGTAGGGCTTCTCTCAGAGCAAGGTGCTGCCCAGCAGGAGTAAGGGTGGCAGAATTGGGCCCTCTGTGAGGGGCAGCCTCATTCCAAACAGGAAAGAGATCCCTGAGGCAAAGTGATGTACCTGCTTCCCAGCACCCTCCTGTGCATGTCCCCGAGGTGCTGTGTCTGTGCCGAGCCACACTGGAACGCTTGATCAGCCCGTCAGAGCAAGGGGCTTGCAGTTCACTTCAGTGGGGAGGAGGGAAGCAGTGAGAACCCTAGAGTGGAAGAGTCCAAGGAGGAGTCACCTTTGAGGGACTCCTTTCATCTCTGTCTGCCTTGCTTTCCAGACAAGCATCGACAGAGCCCTGCCACACACAGCCCTGCCACAAGCAGCTACATGGCAGCAGCTGGCAGCCCATAGGCTATGGAATTAAACATTGAAACACTTGCAGACCAATAACTAAACTCCACTTTGACCTCGTTCTTCTCTTTCATGTGATATCTTTGGATCGTAAAAGGCACTGATGGTGAGTTACAATCAACGTCAGAAGCTGATGTCACTGGTAATAGAGAAGAAACTGGGTTTCACCCACTGAGAAGGTAACATGCAGAGTGTTGCCTGGCTTGAACTCTTGATCTTATTATCTGCGTTTCCCTTGAACCTTGTGTACCAGTGATTGTCTAGACACCCCCTGAGTCACTCGGACATTCTGAATTTGCCAGACATCATTGACATCCTTTGTTTGTGATGGGAGGTCCACCCGTCTCCCCGGCCCAGTGTGGCAGATGGAGGACACGCTGACCTCTGACCTGTGCTTGTGGTCAGTGTTTTATAGAAAGGGGCATGCTGGAGCGTCCTAGCGACCCTTGGTGCCCGTAGCCAGACTCCGCACAGCTGTGTGCCAGAGGGATTCTGAGCAGCTCTCATTTCATCTGGCCGGCTAGTTGCTGCTTAAACAGAGCAACATTTGAGCATATTTTTAAAACTCTGTTTTATTGTGGCTGAAGATAAAGGTAACTTGGTGCAAACAAGCTGTAGTATTGCATGAGGACACTAAATGCAGCCCTGGAGAAATCTGCAATGTGGAATAATAGTTCAAGCTCTTGAAAAAAAAAAAAAAAAAAAAAAAAACGGGGGGGGGGGGGAATTCTGCCATAAATCTAGTGAGTGGAATCAGAGGGAAATGATCCCATCTGGAAAACTCCAGCGCTGGTGCTGCTGAAGGCTTAAGGAGCGATGCAGATCGCAAAGAGAAAACCCTGCAGTCTGAGGATGACAGGCTCCTTAATTGATGTCCATTGCAACTGGTACTCTGCCAGTTTATGTTGGCCATGTTCCAGCGTGCTGTAATTTTGGAGCCAGGTGTGAAGCGTTTCTGTTCCATCTTGTTCCCAAGCACCTACAGAAGCCTCACACATCTCTCTTGAGGCTGCAGCCATGTAGGAAACAGCTGTACAGGTATAGGTGGAAGGAAATGTCACAGCTGGGTTGGGAATGCTCCCCCACACCTTGCCTGAGGTCTGGGTTTGAGAGGAGGGGGCACCCCCCTCTGGCTACACCAGGCTAAGGGAATGTAGCCAATGTCATAGAGGTCTGTCTGTTGATCAGGCACTCTCAATAGCAGTGGGAGTCCGGGAGAGAGACAGGTCAGCAGTCCCTCGGCAAAAGACATTCCTCCATGACATGCATTAGCCAGCAGAATAGCAAATTCTAACAGCAGGGATTCCTAGAGGGTAAGGCCAGAAGGGACCACTGGGATCATGTATTCTGCCCTCCTGTCGAACAGGCTGTGGGACTCCCTGAATTAATGCCTGTTTGAAATAGAGCAGATCTTTTAGAAAAAGAAATCCAATCTTGATTTTAAAATGATCAATGAGGGAGAATCTACCATGACGCTTGGTAAATTGGTCCAGTTGTCAAATACCCTCACTTAGGGTGAATAAAAATCAACTTTTAAAAACATGAAAAAAAACAGATTTTTGTATTTAAATTAAATACATTTTCTTTTTAAAAATAAACCTTTTGAAATGACATTTGAAAACACCTAAACTTACTATAATCTATTAAAATAATTAAATAAATCAAATTAAGCAATGCATATTTGTAGCCGAGGTTTAAAGAAAGTCAGACCGCTGAACTGATGTACGTCTCTGGCTAAGCTGGAAACCAGAGTTTGTTGAAGGGCCAATTCTACAGGTGCAGAGAGAATATCTACCTCATTTCGGTTTATTCAACTACTGTACTTTAGTTCAATGACTAGTTCCTTCAAAGCCCAGGAATGGGTTGGGAGTTGAAAAGGCAGGAAAGCTGGTTTTCCTCTCCCAATCTGTGAATAAAATGTGAGGTGAGAGGATGAGAACTAGTAAGTCTACAATCTTGAAGGACATGGGACTAGAAACAGTCAGTTCACTTAACTACAGGTAAATAGTTCCTTTGGTTAATAAAATCTGTTAGTTTTAAATGCAAAACAAGTTTTGACAAACTATTTTTTTTCTTATGTCTCCTTCACATTTAAAGTAGTTTTATGTAACTATTTAAAAAATGCTGGTTTTGTGCTTTTGAATGCAACTGTAGAATTGAATTCTCATTTCCATCCAAATAATTGTGACACCAGTCATAAGTAAAAAAATGAGTCACCATCTCGTAAATAGGAAATGCATCATTCACCATATTCTAACATAATAAAAAAAGTAAAAATTAAGAATCTGAATAAATGTATGTCAAGCTAGATAATTGCTTAAATAAATGTGTATAGATACAGTGTATCCTCCTGGTTAGCAAAAAGAAGTACCAAATTTAGTGGAAAGGTTATATTTAGTTGCAAATCAACATATTTTAATGGTTACTAACCAGTGAGAATCAACCTTTCTTTAGGAAAAGAACTAAAAAGAACAAATGCAAAACAAGATTAAAATAGATTATTTAAATAAAGGTTTTCCTGCTTGCTGATTTAAATCATTATTAAAATTGGTGATTTAAGTCACTTTGATTTAAATCAATCCACCCTGACCTCACTTTTAAAAATTTGCACAATTCTTACTTGTCTGAATTTGTCTAGCTTCAGTTTCCAGCCATTAGATCCTGTTATACCTTTGTCTGGTAGAGTGAAAAGCCCTCTATTATCAAAGTTCTGGTCCACAAATAGGCACTTGCAGACTATGAACAAGTCATCCCTTAACCTTCTCTTAGTTAAATTGAATAGATTGACCTCCTGTCACTGGGCAAGTCTACGCTACAGCGCTACATCAGCGCAGCTGCACCACTGTAGCGGATCTGGCGAAGACATGCTTTGCCAACGGGAGAGTGTTCTGCCATCAGCATAATTACTCCATCTCGGCAAGAAGTGGCTCTCCTGCCGCCATAGCAGCGGTATGGACAGTGCAAAGCTTGCGTCGCTCGGGGGGGAGGGGTTCTTTCACACCCCTGAGTGACGTAAGTTAGATAGATTTAAGCAGTACTGTAGACCTGCCCACTATAAGGCATGTTTTCCAAGCCGTTCATCATTTTCATGGCTCTTCTTGGAATCCTCTCCCCATTTTTCAGCATCCTTCTTGATTCTTACATTGAGGACACCAGGGTTGGACACAGTATTTCAGTAACAAGTGCCAAATACCAAGGTAATGTTACCTTTCTACTCTCACTTGATACCCCTGTTTACACAGCCCAGGATGGCATTAGCTCTTCTGGCCGCTGCATCACACTGGGAGCTCATGTTCAGATGGTTTCCATCGTGATCCCTACGTCCCTTTCAGAGTCACCATTTTCCAAAACATCGTCCCCCATCCTGTGAGACCTGCACGTGGTTCCTAGATGTGTAACTTAACATTTGGCAGTATTGAAACAGTATTGTTTCCTTGCACCCATTTTATCAAGCTCTGTATTAGTGACCTGTCTCCATTATTTACTACTACCCAAATCTTCGTGTCGTCTGCAGACTTTATCAGTCATTATTTTATGTTTCCTTCCAAGTCATTGATAAAAATGTTAAATAGTTCGGGGCCAAGAGCCGATCGCTGCGGGACCCCAATGGAAACAGGCCCACCCAGTGGTGATTCCCTGTTTACCATTACGTTTTGAGACCTGTTGATTAGCCAGCTGAGAGTCCATTTAATATGTGCCGTGAGCTGCTGTTTGCTGCAGGTGTGGTATATTCAGGAGCTTGAAGCCTTTCATCTTAGCTCCTCCAGCCATGCAGAAGATCTGTGGGGATGGCTGCCTGCCCGCTGACACACAGCGACGGTATTGAAGTGTGAGCTAGGCATCAAGCACGGAGCAGAATACCAGTGCAATAACCCTTGCCCTGCCCCAGACTTGCCCTCTCCCAGGGGGATGCAGAGTATTATGCCTCAGGGGCCATAAGCTCTGCCTCACAGGGACAGAAGCTGGCGAAGGAAATGCTGTTTGATTCAGTGCTCTTGGGTAGACTCTGACTCCTGCTGCAGTGTAGCTTTCTTGCCCTGCAGTCTGAGGGAGCTGGGAGTGTGAGAGCCAGAGCCTCTGGACATCGTGTGGGACCAGCTGACTCCATCTGTGAGTTAGGAGCCAGCCCTGCATGTTCAGGGCTGTTCCGGAGGCATTCCGTGTGAGAGTGTCCTTTGAATTCCAACAGGCCTGCCCATCTCTCCCCCCAGGAGACACTCCTCTCCAGGAAGCCCCATCTCTGAAGTGAGTGAGAATAGCTGGCATCCGATGGCACTGTAGGAGGTAAAAGTACCTCGTCACTGGAAACAGTTTCCTTTCAGAATTCATCCCTCCTGGCACAGATGGGGGCCTGGTGCATCAGGTACGAGGGGCACATCTTGCATAGGGGGAAGTAGAGTCCTTCCTGCTTGTGGGCCTGGTCTGGGCCTAGCCTGAGTTATGGGCAGCCTTGCACTGCCCTGGGATTGCAGAGCACCTTGTGCAGCAACTGAGAGGACCCAGGCTATGTCTTTGGCTGTCACTGCAGGGTGCAGTGGAGGGGAGGTGGGAGTGCACAGGGATTGGGGATAGGAGCATGTGCTCTGGAAAACAGGCACAGTAAATAACTTTGCCTGTCACTGCCATGAATGTGGCCAAACATTTTCCTGAGACCCACTGACATCCATCTCCCCTGCCTTCGCCCACGCGTCTCCTGTCCCATCCTCCCCCTGCTGTGCTGTGAAGCAGACAGTCTGGATACTACTCACTTGGTGCAGTCCCATTGCCAACGCTCTGTTCTAGCCCCATTGCACTGACTCCATGTTGGAGGTGAGGGGCTTCTTTCCAGCATTGACTGGAGGTATGGCATGACCATCGATGGAAAGCCTAGACTCTCACATTAAGTGTTCCTGGTGGCAAAGAAGAAAGTATTGGGGTCAAAGGTGAATGGCTAGCTCCACTCACTGATGTTGAGAGTACGGAGTAAATTTGGTTCACCCCAGGGCTGTTTTCAGCCCATCAGTATTTAGGGAACTTCTCCTGTAGATCAGATTACTGTCATCATCACACATCACCACCACCACCACCAGTCAGGCGTTGTTCATGGGAAACTCCTCTTTGTTCAGTCTTTGTGGTAAGTGGTGCGCCATGGATTCAGCCTGGACTCTTGGGAAACAGGAAGCTCCTTTCTCTTCAGAGATCTTACTGAGCACATGGTCCCAAACTCAGGTACCAGGAAACATCAGGATTAATCAGGGGAGTAACCTAGGAAGGGAATCCAAGTGTGAGGTCTCCCGTGCAGCATCTTCTGGGGAGATAGTAATACGGAGTCCATTATGATGGGTGTATTCTGCTTGCAGCATACATTTTCTTGGGAATTAGGAGTGGCCAGGCGGCTAGCTGCTGTTGCACTGGCAGTTTTTCACCACAGTTGTTTGTGGTACTAAACCCTCCATCCTGGCAGAATATCAGAGCCCGGTAGTTCATAGCACTCTTATGAAAGGGATATTCTTCACCACTTCTTTAATGTATTAAGAAGTGAAATGTTGAAGTTCAGATCTTTTGGAATTTGCTGGTTAGCCTGTATGTATATCAGAAGAACTCATTAAAATCCAGTGCCTTGCATGGTGTCAAGTATCAGAGGGGTAGCTGTGTTAGTCTGTATCCACAAAAACAACGAGGAGTCCGGTGCCACCGTAAAGACTTACAGATTTATTTGGGCATAAGCTTTCATGGGTAAAAAACCCACTTTTTCAGATGCATGGAGTGAAAATTACAGATGCAGGCATAAATATACTGACACATGAAGAGAAGGGAGTTACCTTATTCCCTTAACTCCCTTTACTTCATGTGTCAGTATATTTGTCTGCCAGAACTTGCTCTGAGCCATTTAGACTCCTAATTCATGCCCTTAGCCATATTGGGCCTCACACTTTTGCCATCTGACCATTCCCTTAGCCATTGGGCTTGATCCTTAATTGTCATGTTTCATGTTTTTCATGTTGGGTCTTCAAATCATGTTCCTTGCATTAAAATGCCACACTGGAGTATCAACAGGATTTGGTATCCATCAGTGTAGCTACTCAAAGGAGCTTCACGACACCTGGAGAAAGACCCCAATAATAGAAGAGAACTTCTCAGCCATTGTAGTTCCTCACTATTAGCCTGGCTAAGAGCCACATTCTGGGAAGCTTGCCAGAAAAGTAAAGACTTCATGAAATGCAGGGAGTGGTCAGCCCAAATAACAGATGTGTATATATACTCTGTCTCTCTGGGAGATGGAAAATGACCTTCTGTCATTGACTTCCAAGTCTGCTAGCCACATTTCTATCTGCAGGAAGGCCCTTTCCTTGTTTGTATGGGTGCAGAATCTGTCTCCCTTTTGTTTAATGGTGTTAGGCTCACCATCTTTGTGTCATGTATTCATCCAATACAGCTACATCTCACATTAGCTAGGAGGCCTTGTTAGACCAGGACAGGGTGTATCATCATGGAGTCTTTGTTCTTCAGTGTTCAGAATGTCATGGCCATGTTTGTGGCTTTCTACTAGCCTATGGCTTTTCTGTTGTGCTCATCACCAGAGCATATGTGAGCATCTGACAATGTATCTTCACAATCCCACTGTGAGGTAGGGAAGGATTATCCCCACGTGGAGAATTGAGGCATAGAGAAACTGAGGAACTTGCCCCAGGTTTGGCAGGAAGTCTGTTTCAGAGCAGGAAACAAACCCCTACATCTGCAGAGTTTCAGTCCAGTGCCTGAGCGACAAGTCATCTTTCTCCCTTAGGAAGGCAGTGGAGCTAAGTCTGGGCTCACTGGGAATGATTTAAACTCTTCCCAGACACAGACGTTGTTGGCATAGAGTGACAGCTGCTGAAGGAAGTAGACTCATCTGCAAACTACAGAACTGCAACATTGCCATGAAAAATCTAATGGTGACCAGATACTTTAAAATAATTATTTCCCTTTGGGCTTCATCCATTTGGTTATTGCCATGTGAAATCCTCCTCATACATTTCTGTAACATCCTTACCATGGAATGTCTCTGGAAATAATGCACACTAAAAAGCTTGTTTAAAGCAACAACGTTTTGACATAAAATGTTGCATGTCAGCATTTTACAGAGAAAATGTTGTTATCTTTGCCAAATATTTTTGTCTGTGAGCTTCTCTAGCATAAATAGAGACAATGGTGGTGAATAATATTAATAACTTACATAGAATCATAGGACTGGAAGGGACCTCGAGAGGTCACCAAGTCCAGTCCCCTGCACTCAAGGCAGGACTAAGTATTATCTAGACCATCCCTGACAGGTGGGTGTCTAACCTGCTCTTAAAAATCTCCAATGACGGAGATTCCACCACCTCCCTAGGCAATTTATTCCAGTGCTTAACCACCCTGACAGTTGGGAAGTTTTTCCTAATGTCCAACCTAAACCTCCCTTGCTGCAATTTAAGCCCATTGCTTCTTGTCCTGTCCTCAGAGGTCAAGAAGAATAATTTTTCTCTCTCCTCCTTGTAACGACCTTTTATGTACTTGAAAACGGTTATCATGTCCCCTTTCAGTCTTCTCTTTTCCAGACTAAACAAACCCAATTTTTTAAATCTTCCCTCATAGGTCATGTTTTCTAGACCTTTAATCATTTTTGTTGCTCTTCTCTGGACTTTCTCCAATTTGTCCACATCTTTCCTGAAATGTGGCGCCCAGAACTGAACACAATACTCCAGTTGAGGCCTAATCAGCACAGAGTAGAGCAGAATAATTATTTCTCATGTCTTGCTAACAACACTCCTGCTAATACATCCCAGTATGATGTTCGCTTTTTTTGCAACAGCGTTACACTGTTGACTCATATTTAGCTTGTGATCCACTATGGACCCCCAGATCCCTTTCCACAGTACTCCTTCCTAGGCAGTCATTTCCCATTTTGTATGTGTGCAACTGATTATTCCTTCCTAAGTGGAGTACTTTGCATTTGTCCTTATTGAATTTCATCCTCTTTACTTCAAACCATTTCTCCAGTTTGTCCAGATCATTTTGAATTATAATCCTGTCCTCCAAAGCACTTGCAACCCCTCCCAGCTTGGTATCATCTGCAAAGTTTATAAGTGTACTCTCTATGCCATTATCTAAATAATTGATGAAGATATTGAACAGAACCGGACCCAGAACTTATCCCTGCGGAACCCCACTCATTATGTTCTTCCAGCATGACTGTGAACCACTGATAACTACTCTCTGGGAACGATTTTCCAACCAGTTATGCACCCACCTTATAGTAGCTCCATCTAGGTTGCATTTCCCTAGTTTGTTTATGAGAAGATCATGCAAGACAGTATCAAAAGCTTTACTAAAGTCAAGATATACCACACCTACCACTTCCCCCCCATCCACAAGGCTTGTTACCCTGTCAAAGAAAGCTATCAGGTTGGTTTGACGCGATTTGTTTTTGACAAATCCCCCATGCTGACTGTTACTTATCACCTTATTATCTTCTAGATGTTTGCAAATTGATTGCTTAATTATTTGCTCCATAATCTTTCTGGGTACAGAAGTTAACCTGACTGGTCTGTAATTCCTCAGGTTGTCCTTATTTCCCTTTTTATAGATTGGTACTATATTTGCCCTTTTCCAGTCTTCTGGAATCTCTCCTGTCTTCCATGACTTTTCAAAGATAATCGCTAATGACTCAGATATCTCCTCAGTCAGCTCCTTGAGTATTCTAGGATGCATTTAATCAGGCCCTGGTGACTTGAAGACATCTAACTTGTCTAAGTAATTTTTAACTTGTTCTTTCTCTATTTTAGCCTCTGGTCCTACATAATTTTCACTGGCATTCATTATGTTAGACATCCAATCACCACCAACCTTCTTGGCGAAAACTTGGTTCTTTTTAATTTTTTCAAAACTACCCTATGCTTGAGAGAGGTTGATTCAGATCTAAAATAAAGTTCCTGGTGTGGAAACAAGGCCATTTGTAAATTAGAGAGGTCCAAAAAACATATTAGACAAGCTTCTTCCAACCCCTAAATGACTTAATGGATTTTCTTGTAGCTTTCCAGAAAAATCAGTCTTTGCCCCAAAAGTAAGTGGTGTGACTTTGACTTTGGCCAACATTTTTTTCACCTACAGCAAGGATTTAAAACCCCCTCTGTATCTGAAATAGTGGATGCAACCTTAACCACAGACTCAGTCCCAATGCCTTCCTAGTAATAGGTCTGCGTGTATAATACCCGATAGCTATGTGTCACAGGGACGCCGATTTTTTTTATAAATTTGAAAAAGCTACTATTGGGTAAAATTTTCAAAAGGGCCTAATGACGTAGGAACCTAAGTCAATTTTCAAAAGGGACTTAGTGTCCTATTGACTTTCTGTTAGATTTAGGCTTTTAAGGCCCTTACATCACTTTTGAAAATTGGACTTTGGCTCCTAAGACTTTTGATACTTTTGAAAATTTTACCCATGGCCAAAAGAGATATTTTTCTTTCCTCCACTTCATGGTGGAATGTTTCTTTCTCTCATTTTTTTTTTTTTTTTTTTTTTTTTTGAGAGTTCAACTTCTGTCTTAAATAGCAAAATGAATTTTGACCCATCAGATGATACAAGAAGCTCTCCCAGTCAGAGCTCTCCTCAGTCCAGTCTGTGCTTCTGCTCAGAAAGCTGTGTATGTTCTTGAAGGCCCCTAGATGGAACCTGATCTCAGACACAAACATCCAGACTGATTTCCCTCTGTCTGTCACTAGTGAAATATGTTCACTACTGATTGCACTGGTGGGAGACAGGCTAAAGGAGGGTTTCACAGTCCCTCAGGCAGGCTCCCCACTTTTTAGGTCTTCCCAGATTTCCCCCTCTTTAATTGGAATGCTTGGCCTCTTGCACTCAGTCTCAGGGCGGAGTAGCTTGTTTCTGTTGCTGGCCCAGTGCCAGATGTCATCACTTCAGGCAGTGCCACGCTGCACATCTTCAGCGGTTTGAAATGGAGAGACAGGGAAATACAGATAAGATCAGCAGCTTTAGGTGATGGCATTGTTTCAAATAAACCATGCATGACCCAAAGCTT
This sequence comes from Platysternon megacephalum, assembly GCA_003942145.1. Classification (NCBI taxonomy): domain Eukaryota; kingdom Metazoa; phylum Chordata; order Testudines; family Platysternidae; genus Platysternon; species Platysternon megacephalum. The sequence continues at coordinate 984,390 of QXTE01000272.1, read as the reverse complement.
CCACTTCAAATGGGGAATGAAAATTGCTTCATCCTTTGACAGCTTGTTTCATGAAAGAAATTTATCTCCACTTAATTGCTTTGGATCCCAAGAGGCTGCCTACAGTAATTTCTAGGAGATAATTATATCAAATTAAAAAAATATGTGACTATCCGACTGCTGAGCAGAATGCACTGGCCAGGGAGGAAGGAGGCACCACATCTGACTAACACTCGTAGGTTGTCACTTCCTGCCCTTCTCATGGCCCACAGATCTGGAGACCACAGGGGAGAGTCTCTCTGGGATGGGACTGGACTGCGATCGGATTACACAGCCAGCCTAGAAGTGCTGAGGGGGGTGGTGGGAACCCACAGCCTTGTGTTCTGTTTAGCTCATCCCAAGGCCATTTAACTTTGGGAGGGTCTGTGTGGCATTTCTCTTCGTCTCCCACCTGTTGTAAAGTGGCTGTCACTCCCACCTGCACCTAGATTGTAAGACTGGACCATCAAGTCAGGATGGCAGAATGTGGCAGAGCGACTATCCTATTTCTTCTCCTGTATTGTCACAATGACAGAGCTGAAGAACCAGAAAGCTTGTTGATTGAAAAACATGTCTATTTAGAAGCCCAGTGTAAACTTCCTGACTAGACTGGGACTGGATTCTTGACCGTAGCTGAGTTTCCAGGTTTCATTTCCTTTGCTCTCATACTTAACATGGTTTGTAGCTCCCAGTGTGTTCCCCTCACTCATCCCTCCTTCGCCCTCCCTTGCCCCACACTTTTCTCTCATGATTTGAATATTGGCTCTGATTCCAGGGTAATGTCTGGAATTGTCAGTCTGGAAATAGGGCTGGGCCGTGGCTGAGTCGCCCTCGTGCAGGCCTCCCACTGCAGTTACTGGCTCAAAGACCGTCCCCGTGGTGGGCCCGTTCAGGTGTGGATCAGTTTTAGAACTGGGATAGACTCCGAGGACTTGATGTCTTGTGGACATGGGACACAGAGCCTTTCACCTCCACGTTGCTGGTTCAGAGCCACTTGCGGCCATTCCCGTCTGAGCTCTGTTTGCTGACTGACGGGGGCCGGGGGGCAGTCTGGCACCTAGGGAAACAGATCTCCACATCACCTAAACCACATTTCTCAATGATTGGCCTCCTTGTTGGGGCCGAGGACTGAGCGGGCCACAGAGATTAAACTGCCTTCTCCCTGCTGCAGCTGAGACACCTCGGCCAAGGACAGTGTAGGGGGAAGCTTGCCCTGCTGTGTCTTGTGGAGGAAGAGAACTTCCATCCCCATGGCTGCATCAGCTTTTACACAAGCAAGAAAATTCATGCACAAATATTGCATTGTTGTTAACAATCCCGGGACAGAATTAAACTGCCCAGTTGCTGGTTTTGAAGTGTTCCCAGTAAGTCAGGCACTTTGAGGGGGAACTGGACTTGCATTTGACAGGGAGAGTCCCCATGTGTTTCTGGAGGGGATCAGCACAACAGGCTCTTTGGTGTCCTCTCATTCCCTGGGTTCACATCAAGGTGCTTTCAAAGAAATTAAACCTTTTGGATTGGCCTGGAACATTCGCCCTGGAGAGAGGTAAAGAACAGGATAGTCAAGCGTCAAGTAAGTACTCCATGGCCACAGAAAGAGCTCTGGCCTTTAAGGCAGAGATGGTGGGCTCTGATTCCAACGGCTGGTTTCAAGTCCCCTCTCCGAGGGGCCAGCTGCTGGTGTGTTGCAGAGAGTGGAAATCTCAGGCAAAGGAATACTGACTGCATTGCGACAAGAAAGCTGTCACTCTAGGGCAGGGGTAGGCAACCTATGGCACGAGTGCCGAAGGCGGCACGCGAGCTGGTTTTCAGTGGCACTCACACTGCCCAGGTCCTGGCTACCGGTCTGGGGGGGCTCTGCATTTTAATTTAATTTTAAATGAAGCTTCTTAAACATTTTAAAAACCTTATTTACTTTACATACAACAATAGTTTAGTTATATATTATAGACTTATAGAAAGAGACCTTCTAAAAACGTTAAAATGTGTTACTGGCACGCGAAACCTTAAATTAGAGTGAATAAATGAAGACTCGGCACACCACTTCTGAAAGGTTGCCGACCCCTGATCTAGGGGGTGGCCTGAACACAACCCTTCCAGCAGTTAATGGACACTGGGGTGTAGCTGAACAGCGCCAGCTCAGGGTGTTGCTGCCTGTCCTTTCCATGCCTTCCTCAAAGCAGGACAGGACTGTTCCCTTGGACATTTCCTAGTATGTCGTGCAGTCTAGGTTTGTGTCCTCCAAGCCCGGGGGCTCCCGCCATTCCCTTGGGAGATGGATCTCATACTGTCAGGAAGCGTGTCCTGAGCCTACCTTTCCCTGTCTTTCATCTCCTCACACCTAGTCATGCTTCTTTGAACTGCTCAGAGCTCCTGCTCACCCTTCTGGCAACCTTGTCTGTTGCCGAGACATGGCCAGGGGCTGAGCCCCTCCTCTCGGAACCTCCCTTCAGGTTGTTGATACCTTCCTGGTAATGAGGGTGCACACCTGAGCTTGGCCTTCTCATGACAGCGTATAGAGAGGCAGTGACCACTGTGCTGGGTGATATGTGCAGCCCCAATCCCTTTGGTCTTTCTGGGACTAGACTGGGTAGGATCCTCCTCGGGAGGGATGGTTCCAGAGATGCTTGAAGTGCTGAGCAATTAGGACTTTCACCGCAGTGACCTGTCGATTGCCTGGCAACGGCCAGACTTTTTTGCTCTGTCACTGCAGAATTCTGTGTGGGAACATTGTTGCATAGCCAGTAACCCCCCAGCGTACCGGCTGCACAGTGTGTTGCAGAAAAGTGAATTGAAAAGAGAATGCACCCTATAAGAAGGCGAGAAATCTTTTTCCACTGGCTTCCCTCTTGCTCGCTAGGAAATAGTACTTCACAGCCACAGTCGTGTTGTCCAGGTTGTAAGGCCACTCCTGGGAGCAGGATATGGAGTCTTTCACCTCTAGCAAAAAGAACGAGGAGTCCTTGTGGCACCTTAGAGACTAACACATTTATTTGGGCATAAGCTTTTGTGGGCTAAAACCCACTTCATCGGATGCATGCAGTGGAAAATACAGTAGGAAGATATATATACACAGAGAACATGAAAAAATGGGTGTTGCCATACTAACTCTAAGGAGACTAATCAATTAAGGTGGGCTATTATCAGCAGGAGAGAGAAACTTTTGTAGTGATAATCAGGATGGCCCATTTCAAACAGTTGACAAGAAGGTGTGAGTAACAATAGGGGGGAAATTAGCATAGGGAAATAGTTTTTACTTTGTGTAATGACCCATCCACTCCCCGTCTTTATTCAAGCCTAATTTAATGGTGTCCAGTTTGCAAATTAATTCCAATTCTGCAGTTTCTCGTTGGAGTCTGTTTTTGAAGTTTTTTTGTTGGAGAATTGCGACTTTTAGGTCTGTAATTGAGTGACCAGGGAGGTTGAAGTGTTCTCCGACTGGTTTTTTAATGTTATAATTCTTGACGTCTGGTTTGTGTCCATTTATTCTTTTGCGTAGAGACCATCCGGTTTGGCCAATGTACATGGCAGAGGGGCATTGCTGGCACATGATGGCATATATCACGTTGGTAGATGTGCAGGTGAGCGAGCCTCTGATGGTGTGTCTGATGTGATTAGGTCCTATGATGGTGTCCCTTGAATAGATATGTGGATAGAGTTGGCAACGGGCTTTGTTGCAAGGATAGGTTCCTGGGTTAGTGTTTTTGTTGTGTGGTGTGTGGTTGCTGGTGAGTATTTGCTTCAAGTTGGGGGGCTGTCTGTAAGCGAGGACTGGCCTGTCTCCCAAGATCTGTGAGAGTGAGGGATCGTCCTTCAGGATAGGTTGTAGATCCTTGATGATGCGCTGGAGAAGTTTTAGTTGGGGGCTGAAGGTGACAGATAGTGGCGTTCTGTTACTTTCTTTGTTGGGCCTGTCCTGTAGGTGACTTCTGGGTATTCTTCTGGCTCTGTCAATCTGTTTCTTCACTTCAGCAGGTGGGTATTGTAGTTTTAAGAACGCTTGGTAGAGATCTTGTAGGTGTTTGTCTCTGTCTGAGGGATTGTAGCAAATGCGGTTGTATCTTAGAGCTTGGCTGTAGACAATGGATCGTGTGATGTGGTCTGGATGAAAGCTTGGAGGTAAGTATAGCGGTCAGTAGGTTTCCGGTATAGGGTGGTGTTTATATGACCATCGCTTATTAGCACTGTAGTGTCCAGGAAGTGGATCTCTTGTGTGGACTGGTCCAGGCTGAGGTTGATGATGGGATGGAAATTGTTGAAATCATGGTGGAATTCCTCAAGGGCTTCTTTTCCATGGGTCCAGATGATGATGATGTCATCAATGTAGTGCAAGTAGAGTAGGGGCGTTAGGGGACGAGAGCTGAGGAAGCGTTGTTCTAAGTCAGCCATAAAAATGTTGGCATACTGTGGGGCCGTGCGGGTACCCATAGCAGTGCCGCTGACTTGAAGGTATACATTGTCCCCAAATGTGAAATAGTTGTGGGTGAAGACAAAGTCACAAAGTTCAGCCACCAGGTTTGGCTTTATATTATCGGGGATACTGTTCCTGACGGCTTGCAGTCCATCTTTGTGTGGAATGTTGGTGTAGAGGGCTTCTACATTCATAGTGGCCAGGATGGTGTTTCAGTCGGAGAACACTTCAACCTCCCTGGTCACTCAATTACAGACCTAATAGTTGCAATTCTCCAACAAAAAACTTCAAAAACAGACTCCAATGAGAAACTGCAGAATTGGAATTAATTTGCAAACTGGACACCATTAAATTAGGCTTGAATAAAGACGGGGAGTGGATGGGTCATTATGCAAAGTAAAAAACTATTTCCCCATGCTAATTTTTCCCCTACTGTTACTCACACCTTCTTGTCAACTGTTTGAAATAGGCCATCCTGATTATCACTACAAACGTTTTTTCTCTCCTGCTGATAATAGCCCACCTTAATTGATTAGTCTCCTTAGAGTTAGTATGGCAACACCCATTTTTTCATGTTCTCTGTGTATATATATCTTCCTACTGTATTTTCCACTGCATGCATCCGATGAAGTGGGTTTTAGCCCACGAAAGCTTATGCCCAAATAAATGTGTTAGTCTCTAAGGTGCCACAAGTACTCCCGTTCTTTTTGCTGATACAGACTAACACGGCTACCACTCTGGAACCTTTCACTTCAGGTTTCCTGTTTTCTCAGTCTTCACTTTCGCTTGACCTCTTGTCCTCTGTGTTATCAGCTCTCTCTGTCTTGTCCCTTTCCTCCTAGCCTTCTTTCTTGTCTTCTTTTTTGTCTTCTTTCTTGACCTCTTTCTTCACTTAGTCTCCTCTGTAGCTGTTAGCTAAGGATACCGTAGTTAAAGCCATTTCACATAGAGCCCAAGTTCTTCAGGGGTTCCAAAGATTGATTACCATCATATCCGAAGCAAGGAACCCAGGGGAGTCAGCTGCAGTCTGGGGTCTGCAGGGGCCTGGTATCTTCCTGCAGGAGGTGGGGAGAAACACATACCAGGACCTGAAAATACAAGCAGCTCTCACCTGGCTGGAAGCTGCTGCTCTCAGGGAAATGGAGTTTCTGTTTCAGAGACCATTAATGAGTTCATTAGTCAGCAGTGATCCCGTCTGCTTTAGATTTTGTCCCTCACCGCCCCCTCCCCTTCCTCCTCCCCCTCCTGCAGGATCTCAAGCTGTGGCAGGAGATGAAGTAAAACGCTAAAGTTTATTGCAAAGTTCATCTCTGAATCGTGCTGGAACTTGCGTGTGTTGTGTTGGCAACTTCAAGGGGATGCTACCTGGTAATTAATTAGGTGTCAAGAGACAGCCCAGAGGTTCCAAGTCTTATATTCTTGCTAATAGAAATTGTCTCCTTTTACATTGTTCTCCTTGGCTTGCCTCTATTTCCACAGGGCTGGAGAGAGCCCAGCCACCCATGGGTGTCTAGATCACACCTTCCCTTGGCCTCCCTTCTGCATACGCTAGCTCTTGCCTTGAATGGAACATGAGCACAATTAGCCCAGTCCTGAACCCTCCTTTTGTCAGCCAGGCCGGATTCTGTTCTCTTTTCTCACCCTTGCCCTGCCAGGGAATCCTGCCTCACTTCTCCCTTCCCCTCCTCCTCTCACTCTCGTCTTTGCACTTGTTCCCACACTTGCCCCTGCACCTGGAACCCCTCCCCATCCTCTCATTTATAATGCCTGCTCAGGGCCCACTTCTGCCATGCAGCCCCTAAACGCCACTCTTCCCTGCCCCCCAGCACTGACAGGCGCCTGGGTCACCCAGAGCAGTTGAGCTGTGGGTTTTAGATTGTAAGTGCACAGGGCCAAGAGCAGGGCCGGCGCAACCCATTAGGCGACCTAGGCAGTTGCCTAGGGCGCTAACATTTGGGGGGCGCCGGCGCCCCGGTCGTCGGCGGTATTTTGGGGGTGGGACCTTCTGCCGCCTCTGTCGGGGGCGGCATTTCGGGGGTCAGACCTTCCGCCGCCTAGGGCAGCGAAAAAGCTGACGGCGCTCCTGGCCAAGAGCCAACTCTTCCCAGTGTCTCGTACAGCGCTGAGCATGCTGCCAGCACTCAGGGTCCCAACCTTGTCCATGCAGGTACTTGGCACAGCACAGCCCCCCTCGCCCCCAGCCCTCTCTTCTTTATTAAATACACACATCCCCTCCCAGACCCCTTGGCTCCCTTACTCTGGGCTGCTTCTTACTGTCCCTTCCAGTGCCCCCCAACCCCATTCCCTCCCAGTTACTGACCTCCTCACCCCTACGCTCAGCCCCTTCCTCTCACGCTCTCTCGCCTCCTTCCTTTCAGCAAAGAAGCATGCACTGCTATCCCCCATCCTTAAAGGAACAGTCACCTTCATCCCACCTGTTCCTCCAACTACTGTCTCATTTCCCTTCTCGCTTGCAAATCTAAGCTCCTGGAAGTTGCCATTAACCAGTGCTGCTGGACAGGGTCTTCTAATGTCCTTCCAGGTACATCACCGCGTCTGGTTCCTGCCCTCTCCACTCAAGCAGCTCTCATTCACTAAGGCTGCATCTCTAGTAGAAAACCTGTCCCAGAGTAACTAAATCCATCAACACATGCACACCAGCCTGGGCTCCCCAGTGATTGCTCCCTGGCCAAGTCTTTGGCCTCTCCTCCATCCTTCGCCTCCTTGAGCTTTGTGGCTAGCCTTCAGTACTGTGGATCATACTCTCATCCCTAGGCTGTCATGACCCTGTACTCTCCCTGTTCTCCTGTGGGCAACCTTAGCCCCTTTGCATAGATTCAGTTCTCTCTGTGCTAATGACTCACAAATGTACTTCTGCCCTGCCCTGCCCAGTCCTGCATATCTGCCTGTCTCTGACATCTCATCCTGGGGATGGCTGGTTGCCAGCCCACACTCAGTATGGCCTAACTGAGCTCCTGCTCCGTTTCTGCCATCCTGCACTGCAGCAGCACCAGCCACCCTGTCCCTGGAGGGCCCCTGTGAAGCTTGCCTCTCCTTCTCCCCACACATCCTCGCCATAGTCAACTCTGGCTGCTGTTTTGTCAGCCACATATGGAAAATCAAACCTTCCTTTTTGTCCTGGTGGCTGAGACACTTGTCCATGTCCTGGTCATCTCCTGCCTCCGTTCAGGGCCAGCTTTAGGCCGATTCCCCGGAATCGGGCCCTGCACCAAAGAGGGCCCTGTGCCTTACTCACCCGGCGGCGGTCCGCTCCGGGTCTTTGGCGGCATTTCGGCGGCGGGGGTCCTTCAGTGCCACGGAAGATGCAGAGCGGACCCGCCACCAAAGACCCGGACCGCCGCCGGGTATTCAAATCGGGCCCCGCAGGTCCTAAAGCCGGCCCTGCCTCCGTTACTGCCGTTTTCTCCTGTCAGGCGTGGACGCCGAGGTGACCTAGCTCATTAGAGCTAGGGGTTAGGCTAGCTAATGTTTGGAAAGCCCTGTGGGGAGGGAAACCTATGTCCTCGTGAAGTAACGGATGAAACCTCATGTGCCGGTGTTCTCCCTGTCTTTCATATCCTGTTTTAGCACCTTGCGCAGGTTCACTTCACCTGTATCCAGACAGGGCTCCTCAGTGTCTGCCTCATCTGGAGAGCTCCCAGACTGACGCACGTACCAGGAGAGAGACAAGGTGGGTGAGGGATAGCTTCTATTGGACTCACTTCTGCTGGTGAGAGAGACAAGGTCTCAAGCCACACACAGCTCTTCTTCAGGCCTGTGTGGCTTGAAAGCCGATCTCGCTGACCAGCAGAAGTTGGTCCAGTAAAAGATATCACCTCCCCCACCTCGTCTCTCTAATAGCCTGGGACCGACACATTACAGCTGCATGCTCATACCATAATGCTTCAAAAGAGCAGGACAGTCGTGAGGGGCTGTCAGTACCAAGCACAATGGAGCAGACACCAAGATGTGGGTCTCAGATGTGCGAAAGTTAAAAGAATTGCAGTTCTCACCTTGCCAAGCCCTGTGCACAAGGAGGGGCCTGGCCCTGGCGATGCTGTGCCACCGCTGTGTGAAGTACTGCGTCTGCTGAATGTACAGAGAGACTCTGCCCCTTCGGCCCCAGGAAGAGTCCCGCAGAGTGTCACTGCGTGTTAGTGGGGTGCTCTCACAGCTCCCCGAGAGCACAGGCAGTCAGTGTTGTGCCCACCTCGCTGCTGCTCTTCAAAGACAAGGACACATTTTCTTTGTATTTGTGTGAGCATAGGAGCAATTAATGCTGAAAGTTCCTATTGCTTCTAAGCTACACCTCTACCTCGATATAACACTGTCCTCGGGAGCCAAAAAATCTTACCGCGTTATAGGTGAAACCGCATTATATCGAACTTGCTTTGATCCGCCAGAGCACGCAGCCCCGCCCACCCGGAGCACTGCTTTACCGCGTTATATCCGAATTCGTGTTATATCGGGGTAGAGGTGTATTGTTATTGCTGATATAGCCCTGTACGTGTATGTGGCATTTTACAGGCAAAGTTCCTGCCCCGGGATCCTACACTGGAGAACATAAGTCAGGATCTCATGCTCCAGGGGTGGGGGAAGTGGGAGGTCAGGGTGAGGGATGGGAGTGCTCTATGGAGGTCAGCTGCTGCTTTATGTTTGTGCCATTTTAAATCCACTGCTGGTCAGGCACAGGCAGCACCAAGGGGAGCTGCTGAGCAAAGCGAGATGGGGTGGGGCGCTCACTTCGGGCTCAGGAGGCTGTTCCAGGTGTAAGGAGTGGTCTGAGATAGACACATTCTAGTGCAGAAGGTGGAGACGGAGCTAGATGGCAAGCAAAGGCTGCATTACGCGGAGTGCCCAAAGGAGATGATCAGAGATTCAGGCGGGAGCAGAGCTGTGAGATCCCAACAGATGTTAACAGGATGGGAGGCAGAAGGCGGCAGGAAGCCAGTGAGAGGCATTGAGGGGTAGGAGTGACATGGTCCTAATGGTGGCAGAGGGCAGCATGTTGGATTGGGTAGAGGTGGGGTCTGTGCTCGAGTGAGAGATGACCATGGTGAGCGTGAAAGGGTTGAGGTGCATGGAGTGGAAAGGATGGAGGCTAGCAATGTTGGACAGGAAGAAATAAGATCTGACAACAGTCTGAGTCTGGGACAGAGGGGAGGTGACAAGCTGGGGTGATGGGGAGGGCTCGGAGGCAGCAGGACATGTTGAGTTTGAAGCAGTGGTGATCTGATCCTAGATTAGTTAGGTGTTTGAGGCAATTTCAGTTGTTTTCTATTTTAGCTTCTCCAGATCCTCAGGGCCTGGAAGGGATGGACAGGTGCTGTGTTGATGGCAGCATCCGTCCTTTCCCGCCCTCAGCACTTTCCCAACCAGTAACATTGGGAGGAAAATGTTCCATACTTGGTCCCTCCCCAGCGGTGACTCTGGCCTTCCTGGGTCAATTCGGCGGTTTAATGTTTGCTGTGTTTCTGTTACGGGAGAGTGAAAGAAATACTTTCCCATTTTCAAAATTCTAGGTACTAGTTTTTAGACATGGAGGCAGCAAAAATGGCTGATGTTTGAAACGTGAGGGCTGGTTCCCTAGCTTGGCTATGGAACAACTTCATCCTGAATGTGCCTCCTGAGCAACTTCCTACTGAGTGTGTCATTGCCTGCAGGTGTGCCCTGGTACATGGCTGGGCAGGCGGCACTAATTCAGTGTGCCCTGGTACATGGCTGCACTGGGCGGGCGGGCGGCACTAATGCAGTGTGCCCTGGTACATGGCTGCACCGGGTGGGCAGGTGGCGCTAATGCAGTGTGCCCTGGTACATGGCTGGGCAGGCGGGTGGGTGGCACTAATGCAGTGTGCCCTGGTACATGGCTGCACCAGGTGGGCGGCCGCCACTAATGCAGTGTGCCCTGGTACATGGCTGGGCAGGCGGGCGGGTGGCACTAATGCAGTGTGCCTTGGTTCATGGCTGCACTGGACGGGCGGCACTAATGCAGTGTGCCCTGGTACATGGCTGCATTGGGCGGGCGGGTGGCACTAATGCAGTGTGCCCTGATACATGGGCGGGCGGGCCGATGCCACTAATGCAGTGTGCCCTGGTACATGGCTGCACTGGGCAGGCGGGCGGCACTAATGCAGTGTGACCTGGTACATGGCTGTGCTGGGCAGGCGGGCGGCACTAATGCAGTGTGCCCTGGTACATGGCTGCACCGGGCGGGTGGGTGGCACTAATGCAGTGTGCCCTGGTACATGGCTGCACCGGGTGGGCGGGTGGCACTAATGCAGTGTGCCCTGGTACATGGCTGCACCGGGCGGGCGGGCGGCACTAATGCAGTGTGCCCTGGTATATGGCTGCACCGGGTGGGCGGGTGGCACTAATGCAGTGTGCCCTGGTACATGGCTGCACCGGTTGGGCGGGTGGCACTAAGGCAGTGTGCCCTGGTACGTGGGTGGGCAGGCGGCACTAATGCAGTGTGGCCTGGTACATGGCGGGGCGGGCAGGCGGGCGGGCGGGACTAATGCAGTGTGCCCTCGTACATGGCTGCACCGGTTGGGCGGGTGGCACTAATGCTGTGTGCCCTGGTACATGGCTGTGCTGGGCGGGCGGCACTAATGCAGTGTGACCTGGCTGCCGCCAGGTACTCACACTCCGTTGGCAGCCAAGGTTGCTCGGGACTGTCTGTGACTCAGGCTGAGTGACTCCCGATTGTCTTTGCTTTTTCTTTGTAAAACATAGTAAATCAAATGGTAACAGGCCGTTTTGCAGCTCCACCCGAGTGTCAGGAGAGCGCAGGTTCCCCAGCAGCCATCCGTCAGGCACACTGCACTGACACCCTGGGTTCAGCTCTGTTTTCTCTCTGTGGAGCTTCGTGTGCCGTTGTGTGTTGGAAGATGTACACCCCATGCCGACTGCGTGCGCAGTAACCCTGCCGTGGGAGCCGTACCTGGACATAGCCGGATTCATTTTCATTGTATCTGGGCAGTGGGATTGTTGCATTCATGGTTTCTTTTGCATGGAAGAAATGAGCTGTAATGTTTGATGTGGCAATGAGCAGTGTAATATGCCTTATGTTGTGCCCCGGCCAAGTTGCTCAGGTCTCACCAGTCACAGCTTCCTTTCATTCTGCTGCTTGTGAACTTGGGGTTCACTTTGAACTCATCAGAATACACTGCATTCCCCCAGACCATCTCTCCCTCCTCTCCAGTCTGAGTCCGTGCAGTGCTCATCGGGTGGGACCTGCTCTGTTCACACCAGGGCTGGTAATGTCTGGCCCGCAGCTTTGCCAAAGGCCAAAATTGGCTCCTCACACACAGCTGGATTGCAAGGACAATGTTACATGGAGGGTGGAGCAAGCACATACCCCTTCTTCCTACTGTGCTTTCAGGAAATGTAGCTACAGCAGCTGTAAGTGTGAATGAAGTCAAAAGAGTGGATCAGTGCCCCCCAGCCCCTCCCTCGTCCAGCCCCATCCAGTGTCCGCACCCCTATTGTTCTGGTTCAGCTCCTCCGTGTCAGGGCAGGGGCCCAGCAAATGCTCTCTGCATCTGGGTCCCAGGAGGAGGAGCTTTGGAGAGAACAGAGGAAGAATAGGTTTTTCCTTGCAGGCGAGCTGTGAATTCCAATTGCTTGTTCCCCTTCCTAGGTGTGTGTTTAACACCCAGCCCAGCTGGAAAGGAGTGATTCTGAGAGCCAGCCAGCCGAGCTGAGTGTTCAGTACAAGTAGCAGAGCTGTGTTTGCTGCTTCCTGAGAGACAAGGCTGCAGAGCAGGACTCACCCCGTGGGGCTAGAGCTCCACTCCAGTTCATAGTTACCTCTCTGGCAGGCTAGCGAAGGGTGTCCTGCTTGGAACGGCCCTTTCCCACAGAGGACGCTGGCTTCAGGCACACGTCAGCGGGAGTCCCCTAAGTGGCAGCAGTTCGCTGTGGAGCGAAGTACAGAGCAGCAGTTCTCTCTCCCCAGAGTGGCAGCTGGAAGCAGTGTGAGTGTGCTGCCTCCCGCCCTGCCATGAGCATGCTGCCAGTGTGGTTCTTGTGGTGGCAGGAAGTGCCAGTATCGCTAATAACTTTGGGCTGTGGTGTAGCAACTGACCAAGTTGTGGAGGCATTTTTCTGGTGTCATTAAACTCCCTCCCATAGCCCCACCCTCTGTTTTCAAGGGAATTTGGGTTCCCAGGGAGCTCCTCCCCACAGACTGCACACCCTGTCTGGCCGTGCCACTCCCTAGAGGCTGTTGGCATTCCCATTCCAGCTCCGCTTTGCTGGACGTTCGCATGGCCCTTGCCTGGAGCCTGGTGCGCACATTGGCTGCCCAGGTGGACAGCTATTATTTGTAGGGAAATCTTTCAGTTGCTTCAGCTGCTTCTCATTTAGATATTGTCCAAACTCCCCAGGTTTCCTGAGATTCAGCCGCGCTGGGGCGCGGTGCAGTGTTCAGAGCGGCAGCAGATGGCTGGGGCCAATGTTTTGCAGAGTTTGGGTTTGGGGAACGGAGACTTTACATCATGCTGCTGTGATTTAGGTACCTGTTTCCTCTAACATGGGCAGCCTTGCTCCCCACACACATTTGCTCTGTCATTCATTGAGCATAATGCGATTTTGCTTAGTAACACTACTGTGCCTTGCTGGTTTGCTGAGGGTTTGACAGTGTGATTTCTGGTGTCTCCAAGGTGGTAAGATCAGCATTCTGGGAGTAGTGCACTCTACAGTATTTTAACTTTACAAAGTCACGTGAAAATCAGTGGGGCAACCATCCAATTCGGGTACTAGCCTAAAAACACATGAAGGAAATGAACACACACAACCTGCTAGAATTACACTGGATCTGACTCAAGTCTACAAACATACGTTAATTCCGATTTCCTGCTGCCACTCCCCAGAACTCCCCCAGTGTACCTGCGTTAGCTCAGAGACCCTCTGGTCAGACTCTTTGGTTTGCACCCTCCCCCCCTGTATTCAGTGGGGTGAAATGATAAGGCTGAGTTCCCTTGGTTTGGGGGCTGAGGAGGGGCTATGTTTTTCCTGGCAGAGTGGCCTTTCCCATATTCTGTACCAGTCTGTCATAGCAAAACACTTCAGTTCTTTTCACGTGCTACAAGTTACCGAGCAATGCAGCCAGTTTCCCCAGGGCAGGCTCCCAGTTCAGTAAGGTCTGGATTCAAACCTGTGAAAGCTGCTTGTATTTGAGTCGCTGAGGACAGGAGCAGAGCCACTCTGAGCAGTAGCCAGGTGGTAGCCGCTTTACTGACTTCTGTGGTTTTGAACTGCTGAAGTTAAATGGTCTCATCCAACCTCAGAAGTTTTCTTATCCCAAGTTTCCGAAAAGAGGAGCAGAAAATTCCCAAGTCTTTCATCCCCGTTCAAGTATCCATCAGGGCAAGGAACTGGGGACTGTAGAGTGGAATCTCAGATGACATTCTCTGGAAAGCAAACTTCATAGAGTGTAAGTATTCAATGGCTTAGCCTAGCCAGTGCCCTCTGCATGGATTTGGCCTGCGTCTGCACCTCTTCCCTTCCTGGGCAGATTAACAGAGGCTGGAGAGGGTGAATCACAGAGTCTGCCTGAGGACCCTGTCTGCTTTGAAGCCTTTGGCACTTCTGTGAGATATTTAAATGACAGACAGACATCTAGAGAGCCGTAAATATGTGCTTGGTGCCAGCTAAACCACAGAGAAGATACTGCATTTGTGGTGCAGGGAGGTTCAAATATTTGTGGTCAAACTTAAAATTTGACATAAAACTCTCATCTGTGATGGAAGGCGTCCAGGAGTTGCACAGAGGACGCACAAGCTGTGCAAACTCACCCAGACTGCTTCCAGATTAGCTCTGCCAGTATGAGGCAGAGTGTTCTAGCTCCTTAACTGTTGTTTCCCTCCCATTGTGAAGGCCATAAGTCAGCTCTCCAAGGGATGCAGCAACCGGTGTCTGTTTCCATGGGCAAGACTGTACCTTGCTCTGGTTGTTACTGACACTGTTTTGTGTTCTGCAAACTTCAGAGACCCTGGAGGCCCAACACCCCTTTCCTGCCAAATGGAATGTGTGCCCCTGCTGTCAGCCTCAGAGCCACATCAGCGTTGGGCCTTGCTCATCACCAGGAACTTCGCTATCAGAAGATGTTGGGAAACAGCTCAATGAGCTACTTCATTTCAGGCCAGCTCCACACGCTCCTTTACCAGGCAGGTCACTGCTGCCAACTGGGGACCTTCAGAAACCATTCCTGGGCTGAACAAGCTTCTCTGCCTTCAAATGAATGACCTGTTCTAGCTTTAGTGAATCAACTCAGAGACTGCAGAGAAAGGGCAGCGTGTGTCTGTCAGGGGCGCAGGAGTCCCTTTTCCCTTGCTAAACCGTACGCCCTCCAGCAGAGAGCCTGCTAACTGCTTCCTTCTCTCCCTCGCAACTCCACAAAACAGCCTCTGACAGGGCACACATCCTCCGAACTAGCCCGGGAAGCAAATTGCCCCAATGCCTGAGAAGGGAGAGAATGGAGCAGGGAAGAGTCTTTTTTTCCTGGGAGTAGCTCAGTCTAGGTAACCAAATATTGGCTTTCCATTGCCAAAGCCCATCTGAGTGGAGGTCATGGAGTCTTCCTTCCTTGGCTGTCTTTCCCCTCCTCAGTCTGGGGTCAGGGTTCCGATGGCACAGTCAGGCCTTTAGAGCTTTGGTCTTCCAGTCTAGCGTGGCTGGTAGGATGGGACAAGCTCTGTCAAACTGCTTTTGCTGTTACTTTCATTTGCTTGAATTCTCCTCTCTTCTCAGTAGTGCCCTAGACTGAAAGCTGCCCTGACCCATGAACATCTGCATAGAATTGGTACAAATTGGCACTCGGCAGTGCAGCCTGGTGACCACAGAGCACCCTAAAGCTGGATGTAGGGCATCTGGAATGAGCACTGACCCAGTGGAAACTTCAGGAAGAGTTGGAAATGTTGGGATTTGGTCAAGGTGCCAGGCTTCTCCAAGCTAGCTGAAGGCCATGGACCGGTGACAGGCTTACCCCATGCACAGCTTCATTCCCTGGAATCACAGGATGAGAACTCAATTCATGGGCAACATCTCCATAGCTGTCTAGACACCCCACCTCCCGCACTGCAGGGTCTGACACTCTTTAGTGGGTGGCACTGTGGCTCCCCCAGGGCTTGGTACCCATCCAGAGGACATGATTTAGTCTCTAACCTTGCTGGGCTTGGGACTGTCTGAGCTGGCCATGGTAAAGAAACACACTAGCCCTCCTAGCAACAGGATATTGAACTGAGCATGCAAATGGCTGCCAGCCAACCTACAATGCAATCCATTTGCTCACTGAAGATGAGCTGGACAGTGGAACTGACAAAAAGATTGTCCGGAGCTCTTACCAGGTGATTAAAACATCAGGGCAGGTCTTTCCAAATGTCAGGGAAAGCCAAACACTCAGTTTGGAAACAGAAACATTCCTCTCTAGAGCCGTGTAACTGATCCTGCTTCTGTGGCCAGATAGGGAGCTCCATGCAAACCTCCAGGATATCCTGAGTGTATTATCCTATGAGAGTAACATGGAGAGCCGTCTGCTGGCATCCTTTGATTCGGTCAGGTACTGACTCTTCCAGGAGGTACAGCCACAATGGGCACCTATGGGACTCTCAGGGTGTCTCCTCTACAGTGGCACAGCTACGGCACTATGGCCATGCTGCTGTAGCGCTGAAGTGTAGACACTTCCCACAGTGATGGAAGGGGGTTCCATTGATGTCGGTGATCCCCCTCTCCGAGAGGCAGTAGCTAGGTTGACTGAAGAATTCTTCCACTGAGCTAGCTGCATCTACAGCCTGCTTTAGGTTGACCTAGCCACTTCGCAGAGGGTGCAGAAATGTTCGCAGCCCTGAGGGATGTAACTAGGTCAATCTGATTTTTAGGTGGAGACCCAAGCCTTAGATCTGTGCCTGGGGAATTACCTCTCCCCAAAGCCCTAAACTGTTGAAGCCCTAGCCCTGTGTGATTGCATCTTCCCAGTACCTTAGCTAGCCAGGCAAACGCAAACTCCAGAGGCAGTAGAGATGATGAGATGTCCAATGGTGAATCTCCATGAGAAGTCTGTCATTTGACTCTCTATTCCTATGTGGAGAAATGAGGGAAGATTTGCGAGAAGATGGACTATTATTCGATCTGTTGCCAATCTGGAAATAGCTGTGAGGACGTTCTGTGGAGCAGTGTGACAGAGAGGGGCTCCGCCATCGCACTGAAGTGCTGACTGAGCTGCCTAGGTTGGGACCTGAGGGGATGCAGATTTTTCACAAACACTTTGTATATTTCCTCTTGCCTGGATTAGTAAAGGTGCATCTGTATCCCTGCGTCACCCTCACTGGATGCTAGTCGGGGGGAGAGACGTCGCCCTTAGCAGGCATATTGCTTTGGAGAAGGCTTGTACCTTGGCGGGACTGTGCAGCCATTCCGGCCCGTTGGGGGTCAAGGTTTCTGGTGCTACAGCTCAAGTGGGACATTGAGGCTACGGGAGAGCCCCAGCTGGGCATGTACAGAATTCACTTGGAAATAGCTGCATTGTGCTCCTCTTTGCCTTTGGGGATCTGGGCAGGGCAGTGGGTGAGTGCAGCTGGGTGACACTGGGTTTCTCTTGTTTGTTCTTTGTATTACTATAGCCCCTCGGAGCCAGGTAGCCATGTTAGGGGCCCATTGTGCGAGGTGCTGTACGAACACAGAGCTGATCCCCCCACCCCAGAGAGCTCTGCGATGGGTTATTTAGAGCCGTTGGGGGTGGGGAGAGAGGCTTTCCTTTGAGGTTGGGAGGGGAGGAAGAATTAACAATCTCCTAACTTTGCAGCCTGCTTCACAGTGCTGTGGAGAGCCTCAACGCAGAATGAGCTGTGGTGCAGCCTCCTCAGGCGCTCTGCTATACCTGGCCTCTTGGCCTAAGGGCTGCCAGCAGGGAAAGCAGCCTGGGCTCTGAAACCGGCACAGGAATCCAAGGAGTAGGGCACAGCTGTCTCCCTCTCACCAGGCCACTTCAGTCCTCCCTCCTGACAGCGCCTCACCTTTTACTCCTGCACACTCCTCTGATGGTGCAGATTGTGCCCCATTGCTAGGTACAGGTGTTGCCTGGATCTGCCTTATCCAGCTTTATAATTTCTGTGAAATCCCCCTGCAGCCAGGCCATCCCCTTCTCCGTTATTTCTGGCTGCGCAGGGTGAATAGGGTGTGGATTGGCAGGGCAAACAGGGCCAGTTTCAGACAGACGTTCTGGCAGTGGCAGATGGTTGGCTTTGGTTTTGTGCTGCGTTCCAGTTGCTGAACCAGATGAGGCCAGTCAAAGCCTTGGTTGAGCCGTGCTTCTGGGATTGGAAAGACGGAAGTGTTCACTAGTCTGAGAACATGTCTGCTGTGTTGCCTGGCTAGTGTGGAGTTTCTGAGATCCAAGGGAGAATGAAGCAGGTAAGCTGGCACATTGTCGCTCTGGGAGGATCCAGATGTTGGGGGGAGATGCTTGGCTAGGACATCGCCTAGGCTGTCACTAGTAGATTCAAAGATTCGAAGGCCAGAAGGGACCACTGTGATCATGTAGTCTGACCTCCCTGGATAGAACAGGCCACAGAACTTCCCAAAATAATTCCTAGAGCAGGTCTTGTAGAAAAAAACCCAGTTTGATTTTCAGAATTGCCAGCGATAGAGACAGGTTCCAGAGAGGTAGCCATGTTAGTCTGTATCAGCAAAAACAACGAGGAGTCCTTGTGGCACCTTCGAGACTAACAAATTTATTTGGGCATAAGCTTTCGTGGGCTAGAACCCACTTCATCAGATGCATGGAGTGGAAAATACAGTAGGTAGGTATAAGGAGAATCCACCATGACCCTAAGTTGATCCAATGGTTAATTACTCTGTTTAAAATGTTTTGCCTTATTTATGCCAGTCTGAATTTTTTAGCTTCAAACGTCCAATGATTGGATCATGTTATATATCTTTCTCTGCTTGACTGAGAGCCTGCTATAAAATATTTGTTCCCCATGTAGGCATCTATAGACCGTGATCAAGTCAGCCCTTTACCTTCTCTTTGTTAAAATAAATAAATTGAGTTCCTTGAGTCCATCGCTATCAGGCAGGTTTTCTAATCCTTTAGTCATTCTCGTGGCTCTTCTCAGACCCCAGTCCAATTTATCAACATCCTTCTTGAATTGCAGACCCCAGAACTAGACATAGTATTGCGGTAGTGGTTGCACCAGTGCCAAATGCCTAGGTAAAACAACCTCTCTGCTCTTACTCAAGATTCCTGTTTATGCATTCAAGGATCACATTAGCTCTTTTGGTCACATTGGGAGCTCATGTTCAGCTGATTATCCACCATGATCCACAAATCTTCTTCAGAGTCACTGCTCCCTGGGATAGAGTCCCCCCGCCTGCCTTCTTTGCTCCTAGATGTGTACATTGACATTTAGCCATATTAAAAGGCATATTGTTTTCTTGTGCCCAGTTTACCAAGTGATCCAGATCACTCTGAATCAGTGACCTGTCCTCTTCATTATTTCCACTCCCCCAATTTTTGTGTCATCTGCAAACTGGATCAGTGATGATTTTATGTTGTCTTCCAGATCATTGATAAACATGTTCAATAGGAGCTGCTGCTTCTCAGACCAGTGGGTTCTGCAGCAGCTGCCGTGAGAAAGGGTGTTCCCTGTGTTCTTCCTAGCCTGCTCTGCGCTGGGGCTTTGTCAACAGGCGCAGTCCACGAGAGGTAGCATTGATGGAAGCCCTAGTGGGGCCATGACTCAGGCATTCTTACAGCTGCTGGGTGGTTAATACTGGTGGGCTTGTCAGCACTAGTGCGCTCACCAGTGTTAGTGCAATGGTGGGAGTTTAAGAAACATGCTAGTGTTGGCACAACCTACAGGGCTTGTTTGTAAACACGGTTACGCTCACTCCTGCCTCACACCCAGCGGAGTTCCAGGCACGTTAGAGTGTGTCCAGGAAGCCTGCTTGGGGGCTAGCTAAGAGCATAGATTTAGCTAGTACTATCTCTTTCCTTGTCTGCAAAAATAACCCTGTCTGCACCCAGCTGTGGAATGTCCTTGCCCCAGCCTGTCGTATCTGGGTGGCCACAAACTCACCAGACTGCTGCTAACTGTAGCCTCAGTGCACACCACAGGTGAAGACCTGCTGGCTATGGAACTGGTTGCCAGAAGAGCTCAGACTGAGCCCAGGCTGGCCTGTGCGTAGCTCCACGCACGTTTCTGAGAGAGCCTAACCCCAGGAATGACACCCAGAAAAGAGCAATTCCAGCTCCCTCCCCCGTCCTAGGGAGAGAGAACCCCACTGCTGTTCTAGCCACTGTTCTCCCTGGTGACAGGCACCTAGGGATATGGGGGGCATCATTTTGTGGTGTTTAAACATGGCCATAGCCAAGGATTCAGCAGGATCCCTACCTCGTGATGAGGTCACTGTACAGTGTGAATGGGACGCGTGCTTCATACACACCATGTGGCCCCATCTAGGCAGGGATTAATGCCACATTTGCCAGAGGAGTCTGACATGCTTTAAACCTCGCTCAGGCTAACTTGGTTTGAACATGGTTTGGCCCAGTTCACTCTGGCTGACCAAGCCATGTTTAAAATCCAGGTGGCCAAAACAGTCAACCCTAGTGTGGCTGGGCCTGATCCTGCTCCAGCTTGGCTCTGACTCCAGGCCCGGGCTATGATTCACGCTTCTTGTGTCCATTTCCCCTTGGTGTCTCCCCTCACACGCAGGAATGTGAATCTGAGAGCAGTGGCCCATTCCCTTCGTAAGTCTTTCTCCAGAGACGCCCTGCCTCCTGCTTGCCTTTGGATTCTAATGTTTCATTGACAGAAACTTCCATGATCCCCCTGCATGTGACACAAGGCAGCGGCTCACTCTTGAGATTTCAGCTTATTGGTAGCTAACAACAGGGGGAAACAGTCACTGGACCAAACCTATCCCGCCACTCAGACTCAGCTCTCCAGAGATGATGGACTCCCCCTTGCTAACTGAGGCTTTGCAAGGCCAGCTGGCCAGACCTTTGTAGACTTCTCAGAGTGTGTAGAGTAGCTGAAGAAGACTTTGCGTTTCGGCCTCCCAGTTATTTGCTCTGTAAAATTACCAAGTTGTAAAAGTTGATTGAAGGCATCAGTGGGTGTGACACAATTAGCTTAACTGAGGAAAAGCGGTATGTACAGCAGCCTGGTCCAGCACTGACAGAAGAAGCTGCCCCACGACCAGCCCCACAGCTGATCCAGAGCAAGAATCTGGTTAGTGTCTGGTGATGTCACCCTGTGAGTGCCAGGTATAGCACTGCACTTGCAGCTCACAGGAGTGAGTCCCTTCCCTGCCTTTAGTCTCCTGTAGCACATGTGCTGCCTTCATGACTGTGTGTGCTTCAGGCTGGCTCCTGGCCTTCCTGTGCCCATGGCTTTGAGCAGTGCTTCAGCGCAGAATCCTGTAGTAACATTGTGAGATAGCTAATACTGCTCAGCCCCTGTTAGTGCCTTTCCCGCCGACGTATTTCATCCACCCCACCCCGGGTCCGGCATGGGGAAAAGGAGGCAAAGGCCACCGAGGGAGGTGGGGTTGGAGCAGGGATTACACCTGGGGAGCTCTGGTGCCCTGTCCTGTGGTCTTCTGTAAACGGTCACTGGAAGGCAAAAATAGCAGGGCTGGGCTGATAGCGTTAAAACTGCAAAGGCGCTTTGAAAATGCACCAGCTGGTGCAATTAACGTGCATCCCACTGTGTCAGGCAGTTAGCATGTTAATGTATGTCCTGCTGTGTCTTTGGGAATGATTAGCGTGTTAACATATGACCTGTGAATTAGCAGGCAGTTAGCCCTCCTCACTGTGTGTTAGCAGGCAGGCAGCGTGTTTCGGGGGGTGAGTGTCTTACGGGGTATCTGGCATGTTTGAGTTAGCATAGGCCCAACCCACCCTCCAGCCCCAATGAAATCGTAAGGCCCATAATCCATGCAGCTACTGCACCTTACCTCCGAAGCCACCCCACGGCGATCCCCTCCTCAGACCTCCGGCTGCGTGTCCCCAGGAGATGCTGTGGTAGTGAGGGGCACTGTCATCCCAGCATCACTCCTGTCTCTAGGGAACTGAGCCCAGGTCACAGTAGGGCACCAGACCACTTCACCAAAGCTTGGTTTCAGTTTTCCTTTTCAAGTGGCTGTGTGCGTGTCAAGCTGATTGTAGCGCTCAGTGAATACTTGAAGCCAGGGTTTTCGGTTCCTGCTGTCTCACTGCACAGCCTGTGGGGGAAGGGCACGTTCTGCTGTTGAACTCCTCTCCTTGGGCCCCGTCTGCTGCTGCACCTCAGCAAATCCACTCTCTAGTTTTGCATTTGAACTTTCGGTTCTTTCTGCAGCATCAGAGATATACACCCCCACCCCCACCCAGGCTGCATCATCTCTGCTCCTTCCCAGCTGAGCCTGCGTGACGAGTAACTGATGGCCCTGGCCTGCCCCGTTGGGTCAGATGGGCTCGCTGGGTCTGCAGCCCAGTGGCCTGGAACATTCTTGGCATCCTGGGGCTGATACGGGTGCTTCCGTTTCCATCCTGAAACAGGAAGTTTCCAGCGCCCTGTGTAGCTGTGTGTCACGCAGGCTGCTGCTGTACAATACCAGATACCCTGGTGCGAGTCAGGGTCAGCCTGCTCAGACCATTCCTGGTGCCATCCTGAACTGGGGCGAGCCGGGCCAGCTGAGCTCCAGGAAAAGGCTGTTAGCAAGGCTGTTATTCCTGGGTGTTCACGTGATGGGGGTGCTGAGGTTATTTGCTTCTTTCTCTTTTATTGATGCAGCCTGGAAAACTGTGTTCATGAGGCCAGTTACTGGGGGATTATGTCACAGTCCGTCAGCTGGGCTCTTCTCCCTGAGCAGAGGAGCTGACTTTAAACACTCTCAGCCTGTGTTAGCCTGGCAGGAAATCATTTGCTTCCTAGTTGGATTTTTTTTCAGGGAGGGGGTAAGAGGACATGCCTAATTGCCCCCCACCCCCCACCCCGTGGGGTTGGGGAGGGCTTTTCTGCAACATTGCTGGTCACTCTCCAGGCTGAAGCTCCCCGGCTTCGTGGGGGATTTTGCAGTTTAATCCTGGCCCCTCCTGTTTACTCCTAGCCTCTTCTCCCTCAGGTGTATGAGGCCTGGCTAGGGGAAAGCATATCTCAAGGTGGGCTAGGAATGCGTCCCAGTGGCCACATTGCAGGAGCTGGGGCAGCACTGAGTCCTGTTGGTGTAGCTGCTGAATAAAGCCTCTGGGATCCTAAACAAGGCAGAAGATGCCGGCACAATTGCCGTTAATGTCGGAGGTACCTCCCAAAAATCCCCTCAGGAATGGGTGCAGACCCGACGCCCAGCTGCTTAGCCAGGCTGGGCCCCTCACGCCAATCCCAGCTCCTGCATTGAGCTGTATTCCTGCCATCATCTGCTTGTGTGCTAGACTTTGAGCGACCAACTAGAGACTCCACCTCGTGCTGCTAGTGACCAGAGAGGTGGCTCCACTCACCAGTCCCCAACAAGCTCTTTGCAGGCCTGAGTGTCCTTCCTCTGTGGGTGACACGGGGACCCCCAATGCTTTGTGCCCCAGCAGCACCCACTCACCCAAATACGTCACTCCCGCACACGCCTGCAAGCCCAGGCACCACCACACCCAAGTATTCGCACAGCTGTGCTGAGCTGCTGGAGCTGGGCATGCATGGTTTCATTTACACAGCAACCTGGACCCCATAGAACTGCTGATATTAGAGCTGGAAAAGTCCTGTCACTGAAGCCATCTGCTCTGAGCCAAGGCAGGACTGGGCCTAGAACCTGGGCACCAGGGGACTTAGTTTGCAGTGACCCAAGCAAGGGGCTTTCCCATTTCCCCAACATCTCTGCAGCCTGGTAGCTCTCATAGGTAGGAAGTTCCCTTGATATTCAGCCTAGCTGTATCGTTCTTTGTTTCTTCCAGCTTTGCTCCTCCACAGAACAATTCATTAGGGATGGCTGGTGGGGGCAGTGGTGTTGCCTCCAGGACATATTCCAGGTTGGTGTCGTCTAGATTTAGGGATGTTCCAAGCAGTGAAGTGCCCACTCTTCCCTTGGGAGATGATACCCAGCCTAGATCATAAGAGTGGCTATATTGGATCAGAGCAATGGTCCATCTAGCCCAGTATCCTGTCTTCCATGCCAGTGCCAGAGGGAGTGAACAGAACAGGCAATCATCCGAGTGATCCATCCCCTGTCGTCCACTCCCAGCTTCTTGCAAACAGAGGCTAGGGACACTCAGCATGGGGTTGCATTCCTGCCCATCCTGGCTAATAGCCACTGATAGACCTATCCTCCAGGAACTTATCTAGTTCTTTGTTGAAGGCTGTTATGGTTTTGGCCTTCACAACATCCTCTGGCAATGAGTTCCACAGGTTGACTGTGTATTGTGTGACTAAATACTTCCTTTTGTTTGTTTTAAACCTGCTGCCTATTGATTTCATTGGGTGACCCTTTGTTCTTATGTTATGTGGAGGAGTAAATAACACTTCCTGATTCACTTTCTCCACACCAGTCAAGATTTTATAGACCTCTATCATATCCCCCATTAGTCATCTCTTTTCCAAGCTGAAAAGTCCCAGTCTTTTTATTCTCTCCTCATATGGCAGCCGTTCCATACCCCAATCATATTTGTTGCCCTTCTCTGTAACCTTTTACAATTCCAATACATCTTTTTTGAGATGGGACAACCAGATCTGCATGCAGTATTCAAGATGTGGGCGTACCAGGGTTTTATATAGAGGCAATATGATATTTTCTGTCTTACTATCTATCCCTTTTTTAATGATTCCCAACATTCTGTTCGCTTTTTTGACTGCCGCTGCACATTGAGTGGATGTTTTCAGAGAACTATCCACAACTCCAAAATCTCCTTCTTGAGTAGTAATAGCTAATCTAGACCCCATCATTTTATACGTATAGTTTGGATTATGTTTTCCAACGTGGATCACTTTGCATTTATCAACATTGAATTTCATCTGCCATTTTATTGCCCAGTCACCTGGTTTTGTGAGATCCTTTTGTAACTCTTCACAGTCAGCTTTGGACTTAACTAGCTTGAGTAATTTTGTATTGTCTGCAAATTTTGCCACCTCACTGTTTACCCCTTTTTCCAGATCATTTATGAATATGTTGAATAGGACTGGTCCCAGTACAGTCCCCTGGGGGACACCACTATTTACCTCTCTCCATTCTGAAAACTGACCATTTATTCCTACCCTTTGTTTCCTGTCTTTTAACCAGTTACTAATCCATGAGAGAATCTTCCCTCCTATCCCATGACAGTTTACTTTGCTTAAGAGCCTTTGGTGAGGGACCTTGTCAAAGGCTTTCTGAACATCTAAGTACACTCTATCCACTGGATCCCCTTGTGCTCATGTTTGTTGACCCCCTCAAAGAATTCTAGTAGATTGGTGAGGCATGATTTCCCTTTACAAAAACCATGTTGACTCTTCCCCAACAAATCGTGTTCATGTGTGTCTGGTAATTCTGTTCTTTACGATAGTTTCAACATTCCTGACAGTTTTCCTGATGTTCAGACAACATTTCCCTTCTCTTAGTTCGACACCATTCCCCCTTGTGCCACTCTCTTCTTCACTATCGGGTCCCCTTCTACCACAAATCATTCTTTAGCTAAACTGAAGGCATTTAGGCTCAGATCCTCCAAGGTCTTTAGGTACCTGACTCCCACTGAAATCAGTGGGAGTTAGGTGCCTAAATATCTCTGAGGATCTGCGGCTTAATCCTTTCCATTTTCCCTTCTGGCAGCCCACCACCACCCCCCGCAGAGGCCTCTGCCTAGAGGAGTCAGAGGCAGGTTTCCTACGCCTGCTGGCTTGCGGCAGTTAGCAATTGTGTGTGATTGACTCGGAGGAGAGGGCGTCTGACTGATGGGCCCTTTAATTCTGGGCTGCTTCAGACACAGAGGAAAGCCCTGCTCTTGTTACATAAGGCTCCCTAGTTCATGCAGTAGCTGGGGCACAAGGTCAGGGGTCACAGCGGGGTCAGGTGGCTGACACACACTGTAACAACAAGGTGGTTAAAATTAGCCCACAGAGAGGAAACTGGCAGCATTGTGGAAGTGCAGAAGTTTCCTCTGCACTGCAGCCTGGTGCGGGGGGGGGGGGGGGGGCCCNCTGCCAGCCCATTACTCACTGTCACCTGGCCCCTCGTGCTACCTCAGCCCTGCTCTCCCCACTGCATGAGTTTGGTATACACAGTGTATCCCATAGCAACATGGGATCCTGACTGGCGTTGCTCGTCACAGCTGGGATGCACTGCACTGCTGCCCCATCTCTTCCCCATGCCCACACTGTGTGTTGAGCCTCCCAGTTGCTCTCCCATTGTGTAGGGTGCCGCCCCTGCTTCCTGATGTCTGATCCTTGTGCCCTCCCGATGGGTGCTGGGCACTCAGGTTCACTGTGGTCGCACTGGAGTGAAATCAGCTAGAACCCATAAATGAGCTGCCTGGTTCTGGGGTCCATGAGTGGGGAGCAGGCTGGGGCCTTCTGACTTGGGGAGCAGAATCTGGGCACTGCTTCCAGTGTAAACGGAGTAGAGTGTAGCCAGAACCAAAGTCCATGTGAGACGTACAAAGAGAAGTCCAGTGAGCATGAGAGAGCAGGGCACAAGGGTAACTCGTTGCTGTGAGCTTGACCATCACAGGTTTGTAGCATTTGGGGCCCCGGTTTGCAGTGGACAGGACAAACCGTCGCCAAGGGTTCGGCTCTCCCAGGCTGGTGTCCCAGGGAAAACAGTGCTCTGCTAGCTAGCAGGGGAAGGGATTCGATCTGCCCATGGTCAGGGGCTTGGGGCCCAGGCAGAGGGTCTGGTGCTGGGCTGGGGAGCTTGTGGCACCAGGGGGGAGCGTTCCAGGCTCTGGTGCTCTGGAAACTCCATCTGAGAGTCTCATACATTTGATAATTACCCACGCTATTGAATTGCATCCTGGCTAGCTCAGCCCTGACAGGCTCCCTGGTTATTTTGTGAGATGAGCTCATGGGCTGAGGCAGCAATGGAGTCCAGGAGGTGCGTGGCTTTTGTAAAATGCCCCCACCTGCTGGCTCTCAGCACCTGTGTCCTTCCCCTGACAGCTGTCCGCCTGACCCCTGCTCTTAAAGAGTTTGAACCCTCCTGCTTCCATTGTGGAGGCTGTCGGGGGCTCCTGTTGATTTAGCTGAAATGAAACAGCCAGGACAGTCCTCCTCATTCATCTCCCACTTGAGCAGGTTTCCAGCTCTTGGGTGGGAATTCTGCCTGGGGGTGGGAGGCCTTTCCTTCAGCTCTGACCCAGGAGCGGGCTCCAGGGGAGAGGCTGGGGAGGTGGCCCCTGTCTGCAGTGCACAAGCCATTCTGTGAGAGGTGTCGGTGCCTGTGCTCGCATTAGCCTGCCCCAGTTCTCCCTGCCCCTGGGCCACGAGCTCAGGGGCCAGACACTGGAGCTGGGCATCGAACCGGAACCGTCCTCTCCCAGGTGCTCACTCGGCCCTGCCGTATGCATCGGCACGGCTCGCAGCAGCTGGGCCCCAGGCTCCGAGGTTTCCCTTGGGTCAGTGGCTGACCACCGCTGCTCTCTGCCTTCCCTGGGCACTGACTCTGTTTTTCTTTCTCTCCCCGACCCCCTCGTCCTCACCCTGTAGGTTATTGCAGCTGACTGCAAGAGGGTCACAGTTCTGAAGTATTTCCTGGAAGCCCTTTGTGGACAAGAAGAGCCTTTGCTGGCATTCAAGGGTGGAAAATATGTGTCAGTGGCACCCGTCCCAGACGCCATGGGAAAGGAAATGGGAAGCCAAGAGGGAAAACAACTGGAAGATCAGGTACCGTGCGGGAAGAGCGCGCCTCGGCGAAGGAAGGGTCACCCCTGTGGGGCCCAGCCCCTGCCGGCCCTGCAGCTCCCACTATTTATAGCCAGGGTGGCTGTGTGTGCATTCTGCACTGGGGCTGGGGGAGGAGAATGGTGAGCAGCCCTGGTCTCTCGAGTCTACTTTGCTGGTGCCCCTTCCTGCCAGTCCCACCCATGTGCCTGTGTCTTGCTCACTGCTATGAGTTCCAGATGCTGCTGTTCCATACGTAAAGGGGGAAGAGCTCTCCTAGCGTGCAGCGCGGGAGCCTGGCAAGGGGGTGTCAGGGTTCAGGCTCAGGATCAAGTTTACAGCCGTGGAGCTCAATGCGGCAGAGGCCTGAACTCCAGCCTCCAGCACACGCACAGGAAGAGCTGACATTCGCGCCCCCTCCCTCCCCTGCCTCTCACATCCTGATGTGATTAAGGAATTCTCCTCTTGTTTTTCTGCCCTTGCTTGTTCCTGTAGCCCTCGCTTCACTCCAGGCTCAGTGTGTGTGTCCAGCGGCCCTGCCAGCCACGCTGCAGGTTGACACTTTCCTTGTGTTTAATCTTGCAGTTTGAAATGCCAGGGAAACAGTGGAGGCATTTGGAGCTGGGGGCTGGGTGGCCCTGGCTCTGCCCATCCTCCTCCATCGGGGCCTAGAAAGACACAGCAGGATAGAGTAGGGAAAGCCCTGTATTGGCCGTGGCTGTGGGTGGCCTGCCTTCGGAGAGTCCACTTAGCTAGTTCAGCTGTCCCCAGAGGAGGGCTGGGTGGAGCCCAGGCACCCAGCAAGAGAGTGTCTTAGCTCCCTTCAGCCCGCCTGCGATCTCCGCATGGCAGCACTGGGTGTGTGGGGGAGCTGAGACCCTGACCTGCAGGGACACAGACCAGGACTCCGGCTGTTGGGAAGGACAGTCAGAGATCCCGGCAGCAGTGGTCATAAGCCACTGTGATACACAGAGACGTGAATCCTTCTGCTCTGCGATAGAGACAGACCAGAGAGAGAGAATGACCCATCTGGAGTTTTGTGGCACAGTTCAGTGTCTGCCACTCGGGCACCCTCATTCCTCTCAGCAGGGATTTCCTGGCGGCAGCGCTAACCTTCTTCCATAACTGGGCTAAGGGGCAGAGAATGGCACCCCATGCCCTGTCATTCCCTGCCCCTCTGGGCTAACCAGGGAGGCCCCTAGGCTTCCTTAGCTGTGGGAACCTCTCTGTGAACTCTACGTAACCCACGAGCTTCTGCATTTGGGTCCGAGCTGAGCCTCAGGCAGGCCAACGTGACCATCCCCTGACCCTGGGTGAGCTTATTCCAAACCTGGAAACCACACTGCAGGCTGCACATCTGAACTGTGCCCCCCTCTGGGGCTGTCGTCTCTCTGCCTCTCGTGTGGTCTGTGCTGTCCTGAGAGAAGGAAGTGAGTCTGAGGGCTCCGTCTTCCTCCTTCCCATGGCTACAGGGTCACTCGGAGGGAAGAGCTGCTCAGTGTGTGGCCCTGCCTGGTCTCAGTAAAATTACTGAGTGTGAAACCAGGAAGTATGAGGTGCCCAGTGCATATGTGAGTAGCCCCTGTGCTCCCTGAAAGCCTCTCCAAGTTCTTGGAGCCGTGCTAAGGCTGGGGCGCCCCGAGATGTAGTGCGCTCTCTCCCAGGCTGTCAGCCTTCGCCTCTCTTGCCAGGTCCAGGGCTTGGTTGAGATTGAAAGCCTCACCCCCTGGCCTGGGAATTGGTGCGCTGTGTGTGGCTGAGGTTCATCCGGATCAATGGGAATGTCTGAGCAGGCCCAGTCCCGTGAAGACCATCTGAGCAAACCAAACTGACCCCCAAACACATGCCATGTGGCATAAAGAGCAGGGGCTAACTTCCAGCACGGGGGCTTCCACAGGAACCCGAACCCAAAGACTCATAGACTTTACGGCCAGAAGGGACCATCATGATCATCTGCTCTGTCCCCCTGCACATCACAGGCCACAGAGCCTCATCCCCCCCCTCCTGTAACAGACCCCTGACCTCTGGCTGAGTTACTGACATCCTCCAATCGCCATTGGAAGACTTCAAGTTACAAAGAATCCACCATTTACACTAGTTTAAACCTGCAAGTGCCCCATGCAGCAGAGGAAGGTGAGGGGAGTGTCAGGGTTTATAGCCATGCAGCTCAGTGCAGCAGAGGAGCTGCCATTTCCTCCTCAGCTCCAACACACAGTAGTCCTGAGGCCCTTCCAAGGGGATTTCTTGAAACAAGACAAGAAGCCCCCAATATGAGCCCTTCCCATCCAATTCCCTCAGGCAACTGCACATCCTTACTAGCCCGGACCAGCACACACACAGCCTGCTGCAGTCACCAAGGGTATCAGCCACCATCCAGGAGCTAGTCAGAAATGCAAATGAGTCAACTTATTAACTAGGAATGTGCTCGTGCAAAACCCAGAGGATGCTGTACACCCTGCCTTGGAGCCACGATGAGGCCAGAGGCCGACTCCAATACAGAGTGTTTCTAGAGGGTCCCACAGGGATCTCTTCTCGACCCAAAGCTATTCAGTCGTTGTCAGTGGTGTGGAAGAAAATATAAAATCCCTGGGGGTAAAGTTTGGAGCTGAGGCCCAGACGGGTGCAGGGGTGGATAATGGTGGGATAGGGCAGTTCTCGAGAGCAATGCGGATCACCGGGGAAGCTGGACGCCCTTGGCCAACCTGCTTTTTAATGCAGCCAAAGGCTGAGTCCTCCAGCTAGGAGCCAGGAATGCAGCTCTTACTTACAGGGGGGCTGGGCGGTGTTCTGGAAAGTGGGGGCTCTGCTAGGGCCGTGGGGTCATGGTGGAAACCGGCTGAAGCGATGGGCTGGCTAAGAGGGCGAATGCAATCCTTGGCTGTGGAGCAGGAGGAGGGAGGTGTTCCCACTGCATCCGGCCTGTGGGAGACCGTTACGGGGGGGGGGCGGTGCTCAGTGCTGGTGTCCACACTTCAGAAAGGATGTGGGCCAGCTGGAAGGGCTCAGAAATGAGCTGCAGTGATTCGAGGTGTGGAAAACCTGCCTTCCGGTGAAGGGAGAGACGCTCAGCCAGTGCTAGCCAAGAGAAGAGGAAGAGGTGACTTGATCACGGTCTGTAAATACCCACCTGGAGGAAGATCTGTGAGCGGAGAGGGCTCCTCAGTCCAGCAGACAAAGGCTGAACGAGACCCAGGGGCTGGGAGCTGAAACCAGACAAAGTCAGACTGGAAATGAGGTGCCAGTGTTTCAGAGTGAGGGTAACAGCTCACCGAGGGATGGGTGGATTCACCACACTTGGAGTGTTTAAATCCAGATTGGACTTCCCTTTTACAAAGATCTGCTGTAGTGCAGGCAGAAAGAACGGGCTTGATGCATGGAGCACTGGGGCCAGTTCTCTGGCCTGAGTTACACAGGAGGGCAGACCAGACAATCTAATGGTCCCTCTGGCCTTGGAATCCAGGAATCTAAGTTTCCTTCTCTAGTGGCAGAAGGCTCAGTTTGTGTTTCCAGCCTTTATTGAGTTTTTACTGGTGTTACGGTAGTACTGAGAGGTCTCAGCTGCAGTTGGGGCCCATTGGTAGACACATGATAGGATGCAGTCTCTGCCCCAGAGAGATTACAGTCTAAATAGACAAGGCAGAGGAAGGGTGGGCGAAAGGCAGCTGCATTCTCCCCATTCACAGAGGTTAAATAACTTGTCCAGGGTCACACCAGGAGTCTGACAGAGCCTGGAATTGAATGCAGATGGGTGCTTTAACCACCACACCCTCCTTACTCTAAAGCCTCAGCTCTGGATTTCCTGGCCTTTCTGGTGTCACTCAGCCCCGTTGTGTTAACTGACAGTAGGTGGGGAGGAGGGTCATTTCCCTTGGTTTTTTGTTTAGTATTTCCAGAAATAGACTGAAACCTCCGCAAGGAGTGTCAGAGCGGCTGGGGGCTGTGTGTGTTGGGGAGGGGTGTTCAGTGTCACTGACTCTCACCTATAATGAATTCTCCTGTTCTGGTTTGTCTGGATTTCCTGTAAGAAGGAGGATGACTTGAGGATTGAGGCATTTGAAGATGATTCTGAGGCTGATGTCAGTGGAGAAGAGTTTGACATCAGGGAACTCCGAGCCAGGAAGCAAGCACTGGCCAGGAAAGTAGCTGAGCAGCAGCGTCGTCAGGACAAGATTCAGGTAGGGCAGCCTCGGCGAGCGACCCAGCGCGCCTGGGACAGTGGGAGCGTTGCTGAGTCCGTCCCTTGTACACCTGGGCACTTGGATCCCCGCTGGGAGGTAGGATTCAGCTGTTCTTCCTGCTGTGTCTGGGGGCAGGGAGCTACTGGGGAGTCTCGCAGAAGCCTGAGCTTTCCTTCCGGGTCATATGGGAGAGAGTGGAAAAGCCTCCATTGTCTTCAGAAGAAAGGGGCCGGGCCAGGCCAAGATGAATTCAAACCTGTCCAAAACCCGGGAGCAGCCAGGGCAATCTAGGCCAGGTGCCCCCCGTGCAGGGTCATCCTCCGGTCAGGGATCTGCACAGCCAGGCCTCGTGATGTGCCTCTGCATTTCCACCCTGTGGAGGGGTCTCCGCAGTCAATTAAAGAGCCCCCATAGGGAGATGCTGCCCCATGGCTGTAACCAAAGCATCACTATGGCAACACAAGCAGACGGATAGAGGTTCTCTTACTCTAGCCCCGTTGAGTTCCCGTGGTATCTTGTGAACTAAGCTGGCTGGGTTTGGAGCTGGGCCCTGGTTGTGAGCACACTGGCCCTTTAAGAGCAAGCCCACATGCATGGCTATTGGCCACTTTGCTTTCTCTGGCCCCTCTTCCTCCTCCACCCTCGCAGCCCAGATGAGGATTTCTCAGCAGAGGAAAATTCTCCCTGGTTCCCCCTCCCCCTCACCTCCGCCCTCTCTAATGCCCAGGGCCCTTCACTTCCATAATTCTTCATTTTCCAGCCTTGAACGTAAGCCAGACACATCTGTCTGGCCAGATGCGTGAACTCTGCAGTCTGTGCCGAGGTGGTTGTAAAACCGGGCCGCTGAAGGCCCTACTGGGAGAGCGCACACATGTGTACCCTCCAGCTATTGGCTGGGGGCCCAGAACCACTGCACTGCACTTCCAAACCCACCCCAACCTTTCTGGATGTTTCCCCTTTTTTACAAATCCCTCTTGAGGTGCAGGTCGGAATTGTGCGGGGAGGGAGGGGCTGCCCTGCATTAACCAGCCCATTGCTGCTGGCAGGGATCTGCTACAAGGAAAGCAGCAGCAAGTGAGATGGAGATTGGAGAGAGGGGCTGTACATTACAGCGGCCTGAAGCCTTCCAGCCTCCCAGGGTTGTTAAGTGGGAGATGTCAGTAAATTCCCCACTTCCCAGCACCGTGTTCAGACACAGCAAACAGGAACTGCACATGTTCAGGGATGGCAGTGCTTGCAGAGCCCGACCGGGCCGCTAGCCCTCCTCTGCATCTGTGTACTGCTTCCCTGGGTGCCCCAGGGTCTCCACTTCCCATTGCACAGGGAGAGCTGGGGGCTGCCAGAGGGTGTCATGGGGTTTCTTTCCAGGGCACTCCTCCCTTCTTCCAGAGCTGCATGGGGCCAGGGCCTGGAGCCGGCTGGAGGTCAGCACGAGGGCGTGGGCTGCGTCGGGACTGTGCAGCTGGGACCCTGATTTTCAGGAGTGGAGGAGAGCTCGTTGGGGTTTGAGTAAAGTAATTCAGCCCAGCGTTGGCCGGGAAGAGAGTGGAGCAGGCCCCAGCCTTCATGCTGCAGTGGGTGCTGACCGACAGCCTGAGGCAGGAAATTGGAGTCGCTAGGGAGCAGGAGGGGACTGAGCTTCACCAGCGTTTCATCTACCTAGTGTTGGCTGTCTGGAGCAGTGGGGTTCTGAGCTTCTCTTGGGAGACTCCTCGGTCAGGCACGGCTTGCTCCTGAGACTCAGCTGACACTGTCCTTGATTTCATCCCACTTCTCCAGGCTCATTCTAAAGCTTGCCTCCCCCTCCGTGAGGAGGGTGGAGCTGTCTCCCAGCCTGTCCCTGGGCCAGCAGCTTTCAGTCTGCCTCGCTGAGGTAGATACGGCCCCCTTCACTGAAGTAGTGTCTGGGCACCTCACAGTCTTTAATGTGTCTGAACTCACAGAGGCAGGGCAGGCACAACCGTTATCCCCACGCGACAGAGGGGAACTGAGGCCCAGAGGGACTTAGGGAGTGTCAACGCTGCAGTAAAAGACCAGCAGCATGGCCACAGCTAGCCCAGGTCAGCTGACTCAGGTTGCAGTGTAGACATTTGGGCTCAAGCTGGAGCCTGGGTTCTGAAACCCACGGGAAGGGCGGGGTCTCAGAGCCCAGATTCCAGCCCAAGCCCTAACAGCTACACTGCAGTTTGTAGCCCTGTGAACCGCAGTTAACTGACCTGGGCTCTGAGACTCGGGGCCACGGGGGGGTTATTGCAATGTAGACGTATCCTGAGGGACTTGCCCAGGGTCACAGGGAATCTGTGGCGGGCAGGGAGTTGAGCCCACCTTGCAGGTTAGTGGCCTGGCCACTGAGCTATCCTCTTTCTCTCCCTTTCCCCATCTCTCAACCCCTCCAGCCCACTGGTTGGTTTCAGTGCTCTTCGCTGAGCTCCCTGCTGCTTTTTAGGCTCTGTGGTGCCCAGAAGGGAGTGCAGCATTCCAGGAGCAGACTCGGCAGCCCTGTGGAGAGGACTTCTCCCCTCCCTGCTCTGTGCATGCAGCCCCAAGTCCCACCCCTCTCCTTTGCCTCTGCTCTTGCAAGCCCTTCTCTGACGTCCTGTCCACCTCTCCCCTCAGGCTGGGTCTGCCATGCCCCAGGTTCCTCCCCCTGAGGGACTGACTGAGGTCAGATTAGCTCTCCCCACCCAGCTGGATTAGTGCATTCTTCCCAGCTGAATCTTCTGGCACTTCCTGCCCATTTCTGCTATCAGTGTCCTCTCTGCCATGCTCCCCATCTCCCATCATGGCTGCCCGCAGGTTGCATGACTCCCCACCCTAGGTCGCTAGTGAAGGCCAGCCCCAAGCCCTGTAGGACCCTTAGGCATGTGCGCCGAGTTGAATACTGGCCATTTGCCATTGCTTGAGATCCTTTAGTCAGCTTTGTCTCACACGACAGGGCCGGTATCCGAGCCCACCGAATGCAGTGAAGTGCAGTAGTTTGTGAGACACCCAGAGCCGATGTCCCCTTCACTCCCGTTAGGTCATTGTTCTTTAGGTAACGGTGCCTGGTGCTCCTGGCCCCATTAGCCTCTGCGTGCTCGAAGGGACTGGCTCCTGTTCCGTTTCCCGGGAGGGAGAGGAGCATGGCCTGAAGCACTCTCCTTCCCTTTGAAGACCTGTGCCCCTGATGCGGTAGGGGTTGGAGCAGGAGCCAGAGGGCATAGCCTTTCAGCTCTGTCTACCTGTACGTTTCATAGCCTGTTCTCTCTGCCCTGGGCTGGTGTCCCCTTGGCTCGCCTTCCCTGCAGGGGCAGAGTCCTGGTGCCCCCTTCACCCATCTCCTGCCATTCCTCCCAGCTGGCATGTCTGCCCACTCCTCCCTTAGCTCCCAGCCAGCAGAAGTGCTGCTGTGTTTAAACTTAGAGCCGCACGGCTGAGTTCAGCTTTTTGAGCTCTTATATTCTTCCCATACACTGGCATAGACGCACCAAAGGTCCTTTGCACCCCTCGGACCTGGGGCCCCCCAGTTCTCTTGTCGGGGAAGTGGGACTCCCACAGGGTCAGTGGGTGATGGCGGGAGGTTTATTTCTTGTCACACACTAACTCCAGCTCTGGGGAAGGTGGAAGCAGCTGGGCCTGGGGCCGGGGAGCAGCGTTCAGCTCTCTAGAAGAGCAGGAGTAGAGCAGCGTCCAGTGCAGGGAGGTGGCTGGGGTGGGGAGGGGTAGATCTAGACCTCAGCCCTCGGCGAGGAGCTCCCTTGGGCACTTGTGGCCCTCTCAGACCAATCCCACCGGCCAGAGATTCGCCGCTCCTCTCCCAGTGTGCTGGGTCCAGGCTTCCCTCTGCACATCCTAGGACCCAGCACAGGCGTCTCCATTTCCCCTTCCCCGTGTCCCCCAGCAGTAGTTGGTCAGACTGCAGTGGGCATGGGGGTGAGAGGCAGGGACACTCCCTGGGGGGAAGAGCTCTGGTGCCCCATCTGGGGTGTGACGGGGTGGTGATTCTAACTGTGTATGGCAGCTGGGCCCCTCCCAGGCAGCCATGTTCTTTCTTAGGAAGTGCTGGCTGCTGCCTGGGTTCCCAGCCTCCCCCGCCCCTTGGCCGAGCCCTTGGTCCATGCTGTCCTTTGTGCCACTGCTGTGCACTGGGAGCGGTCAGGTTTCCTGAACCGCCAAAAACATCCCACCTGAACCATAACAGGCTCTTCCTCTGGATGCTGCTATTGTTTTGCTCGACATTACAGAAGCAGCTTAACTGGGCAGCCAATTATGACATGTCTTCCTAAAATAGCCTCACTCCTGTCCCCTCCAAGCACACACAGCGGCTGCCCCCTTAAGATGCAGCCGCTCCTTTGTGGCGGCTGCGTGAGTAACTTTCTAAATATAGCCACATCCCATTCACGCTTTCCATTGAGGAACAATGCGGCGGGTGCACACGCGCTGACACGCACCTGCCGGGGAGCGGCTGCCTGCTGGCTGCGGAAGGCGGACACCCACCCCCGGCGGCTCCACCGCGGCGGCGGCCCCAGCTCCCTACCAGGCACGGGGCACGTTTACTCCTGAGGAAGACGCTGCCGACAAACCTTGGAACTAGGAAACCCTGGAGCAGAGTCTAGTAACAAGCATTGTTCTCGGTCCCTTGGAAAATCCGCCTCTATCCCCACGGAGCAGACAAAGCCCGAGTGGGCAGGGGCGCCTGGACAAGAGCAGGAATGGCGTCGGCGCCCCGGCCGGGGCAGGGGGGCTGGTGAAGGGACTGTCATACTGCTAACAGCCCCATGGGGAGCAGTGTGCCAGGGACTCCTCCCGCAGCGGGCACACTATTCATCGCTTCCCAGGGCTGTCCTGGGGCCTCTCTGCCCAGACATGGCGCTCCGTGGCTTGTCCTCGCTCCGTGAGCAGGATCCGACGGAGCCCCTCAGTCTTCACTGTGACGGGTACTGCCCAGCATAGGGCCCTCCAGGCCCCACACAGTCTGCACCATGGCTCTGCCCATGGCTGGCTCCCTTTCCAGACAGGAGGCACTGGCACGGTCCCCAGGGGGTTCCAGCTGGTGCTGATATGGAGGGAATTTGGGGCTCCAATGTGTTCAGAAGTGCCTGATTTCTGTGCTGTCACCAGCTGGGACAGCTGAAAGATCCACCCCCCTTACCAGCCCCTTGCACTCCCTGGGCCCGTGGGCTGAGTGCTGTGAGGAGTTGGCTGCAGATCAGCCTAGAGTATCCCATTGGGGCAGAGTGCAGGGCAGAAGCCGTGGCTCCAGGCCATGGGCTGGTGGAGGATGTGGAGGGCTGCCTGGTCCTCAGCTATCCTCCTTCCCAACAGCTCCTCTGCCAGAGAGGCATGAAGCACTCACTTCCTCTTGCCCCAAGAGCTCAGGCTTGGAGCCAGGCTGGCCTCACCCACTGGGAACCAGGGCCCCAAAGTCCATCTCATGCAGCACCAGCTGTTACTCCAATGCTGCTAATACCCTGTGGTCCTTTGTGATTCCTGGGGCTTCACACACAGCCTGGCCTCCCAGCTCATGGGGAAGGGCCATTGTCCCCATTCTAGTGATGGGGAAACTGAGGCCCGGAGAGATGAAGTGGTTTCCCAGAGTTACACATCACAGGAATAGAAGCCCAGGATCCTAACTCCCAGCCCAGTTTCTCTTCCTCTTGACCATGGTGCAGGCTCCTGTGTCCTCAGTACCAGCGGAAGAGTTAACGTGGCTCCTGCCTCTCAGTTCTGCACACAGGCTCTCTTCCGTCTTTGGCACAAGGCCAGTGAGAGGCTGTATGAATCACAGGCCACTCCCCCCCCCCCCCCCCCCCCCCCCCCCCCCCCCCCCCCCCCCCCCCCCCCCCNTTTACTCACACAAACAAAAATAAATCTCGCTGCCGGCCTCTGAACTCTGCAAAGGCGAATTTCCCTCTGGCTCCCTGAGCGTCCTGGAGCTGCGAGGGGACTTGGCACACTCCCCACAACCTCGCTCTTTCACTCCCTGCGCATCCGGTGTCCTTCTCTCACCGGGCGGCCCGGGGAGCGGAATGGGACGTGACGACCAGCACAGCCCTGCTCGCAGCTGCCAGGAGTCTGATGGGTACAGTCTGTGAGAGCTGGGACGGCAAATGCCACATGCAAGGGGGTGCGCAGACGGGGTCACCTGCACACTGGGCATGTCCATGGGGTCCCACGCCGGGTCTCGGGCCTGGCATCACCCATGTGCATACGCACACATGGTCTCATATGGGGAGTGATCTGTGTATTCAGACAGCCTCCCACAGTAACCCTGAAACCCGTCACCCGCACTTAACCCCTCTGCTCCCAGGTGAGGGGGAGCGGGGGCTGCCCTTGCCAAAGGGGGCCTGTTCTACATAGCCTGCAGAATGTCATGGTGCCAGCCACTGCCTGGGAGCCTCTTTCCCGGCAGCCCCCTGGCACTAGTCTGAATGCGGCTGTCTCACTGCCCTTCTCCCACACCGACATCCCGAGGAGCTAATACCGCATAGCACATCAAAGCCCTCCCTAGGCCCCTCGTCTCCCTGCAAGGGCCCTGCCCACTGGAGCACCAGCTACATCTTAGTGGGCTCTGAATTAACTGGGAACCACCCAACCTCTCTGTGTGGGTGCAGATGTATGGTTTAAAAGGGCTTACACCAGTGGAGCTATTCCTGTCCAGGAACAGGAATAAACTACACCGGCAGAAAGCACCTTTATACCAGTCTGTCTGTGTCCAGACACGGGATTGTCCCAGTGTAGCTATGTTGGTAAGAAATCTCACCCTCCCGAGCATAGTGACACTGCTACAAAAACTAGCCGAGGCCTGAGTGTGAGCAGTGAAAGCTCTGAGAAGTGTGCTGCAACTCAGCCAGATTTACCTTGAGAAGTGCTCTGCGCACAGCCCCGGGGAGGTGCGTGCCCCTGCGGTGCATTGCTGAATGCCCAGGGAGGCAAAGGCCTTGAGGTGCTGGGGGGTGGGACACAGCTCCCTGCTGTAAGTCCCATTAGCTCTCTCTGGCCCAGGAGTTTGGAGGCTCTGACCAGGGTGTTCAGAATTGGAGCCTGGGGGATGTGCCAGGTCGGGGGCTTGCTGTGGCCAGGCCCCCTGCTCAGTCTTTGCTCTGGGCTCTTACAGGCTGTGCTGAAGGATCAGAGCCAGATGCGGCAGATGGAGCTGGAGATCAGACCTGTCTTCCTGGTGCCAGACACTAACGGCTTCATCGACCACCTGAACAGCCTGAAGAAGCTGCTGGAGTGGCGGAAGTTCATCCTGGTGGTGCCCCTGATTGGTGAGTAAGGCCAGGGTGAGGTGCATGCCCCCTCCCCCCCTTGCTGCTACCTGCAATGGGTGCTGCCCCTCCAGCTGGGCAGGTCCCAGTCTCCCATGTGGAGCCCTCGGCAGGCTGACCCCCTCCATCCCGCATGGCCCCATAGTTACTTGTGTGGTCTGTTGCTCTCTGTGCGGTGCCTTGGCTAGTGGCGGGCAGCGTGATGGATAACTGTGTTCATGAGCCAGCAGATGACCCCCCGTAAGTTCTTGCCATTGGTGCTGGGGGGACGGGGTGGGCCAGGCTTCACCCATGGGAGCCACGTGCCTGGGCAGGCGGGCACTCTCCCCACACGTGCCCTTTGGCAGGTCTCTTGCAGACACTCTTCTGGTCCCTGTCGCTGTTGGCTCCCTTCTGCCATGGCTCTGCCCACAGTCTGCTCCATTGGTTGGATCCCCCTCCCACAGGGCACAGGTCTGTGGGAGGCGGGAGGGTGTTAAACGGGATTTCAAGGGAATTTTGAAAGGAACAGGGTGGGGGAATTGTTAAACAATCCAAGCAGACAGCTTAGCCTGGCTGAGCTGGGGCTTAGGCAGCCGGAATAAATGGCCAGCCTGTGTCCCAGCGAAGCCCAGCCCTTCTTTTTCTCCTTATAAAGCTTGCAGTAAAACCCAAGCTGGTTCCCGTTATTGAGAAACACTCGCCTGGCAGATAGCGGCTGTGCTGCTGGGTGGTCTCCCAGGGCGGCAGAAGGTTTGGTTAGCTGCCTTCGCTCTGATGATCCGATCACGCCCTGGGGTCGAGGTATCATCCCTCTGGCCCGGCTCGCTTTAGGGCTGCAGAACTGGAGCCCCCATGGAGGTAGCCCGAGCCCTGGGCAAGCACTAGTCTGCAGCCCAGAGAATTCCTGGAGGGACGCAGAATCGGACCAGAGCTAAGCGTCTCCAGGCCCAGTGCCCCAGAGAGCTGCCTGTCCCTGCCTCAGTTCCCAGCCTTGGGGCCCTGGCGCCTCTTGCCTGGGGTTTGTCCCAGTCTGAGTGAGCAGGACTACATGTAGCATGTGGGCCGTGGCACAAGCATACCCGTGTGAAACACTTTGGCATAGTGCACTTGGGAATGGAGGATGGCGGGCCTGGGCCCCTGCTGCCACGAGGGCCGGGAGGGGCATTCCTCTCTCCACCTCGTGTTTGCAAAACAGGTGTCCCTGCAGGGTGCGGGGCAGTAGTGAGATCCAGGGACTCGCGGGCACCAGAAGGAATTCCATAGCTCGAGCTCTGTTACCAGGAAGATGCTGTGCCCTCCTGCTCACTCGGCTCTTCCATGGAGGGCCATCGTCAGCACCAGGCAGCAGAGCAGGAATTCCTGTCCTGGGGAGGATTCCTGGTTATGGCAGAGGGGGATCCATCACCTGGCTGAGTGAGCTGGCTGGCTGCCCAGCTCAGCATGGGTGCGCAGCAGCTCGGCATTCTAGCCCCAGGGCTTTGGAAGCAAAGGGAAGGAAGCTGTCAGCCCCAGCAGAGCTTACAAAGCCCTGGGGGTTGTGCGACCCACGCTAACAGCACCTGAGAATGTTGGCATCCTCCCTTCAGCTCTCGTGTGGTTTGATTGAAGCTGAGTAACCCCAAGCCCCAACCAGAGGGCTAGAAACCCAGCATCCCCACCCTGCCAGAGGAGCTCCTGCCCTACAACCACAGCCCAGTCAGTCACTGGGGATCTAGGACGCTGTGGGCACTGCTTGGCTCCAGCTGCCTGCAGCCACGAGAGAAGCAGCGTAGCCTGAGCTTCTGGAGTCTAATCCTGGCTCTGACACCTCTTTCCCATTTGTGCCTCAGTTTCCCCTATGTTAGTGGGGCTGATGAGGCCTCACCCCCACGAGGCTGCCAGATCTCCTTGCTGGCTGTTAGTAAAGCATGCTGAAGCAGCAACGTCTGTGGCTGTGCTGGACATAGGTTGATTTCTCCCGCACACACAAAGCCCTGTGAATTAATTATAAAATCTGTGCCCTGGGGTCAGTGTGAACCCTTGGCCGAGGGAGCTGAGCTGGCCCCCAAGTGCGGGAGCGGGAGGCACAGCATTCCCCTAACAGCAGAGGTGCTCGGCACGGCGTCCCCGTTCTCGGATTGCAGGCTGCACAGAACCCTGCACCCCCGGGATGCAGCAAGGGGTTAAGTGTGCAGCTTTCCATTCACTTTGTTTCTCTTGCTCTTTAACCTGCTCCGTGCTCCTCGAGCCTGACCCTGCCATAGAGAAGCCAGGCCTGGTGCAGAAGCACAAACAAGCCTCCCCTTTGAAGCCTGTTTGGTTTGGAAGCAGGAAAGCGGATTTCGGGATGGAATACCAGCTTTTCCTGTTTGATGTTCCGTTTTTGCACCACTTCCCTCACCCCCCCCCCGAATCCCAGCCGTGCAGTGTGTGGAAATGGCAGCAGTGGGTCTCTGGAGTCAGGAATGAGTGAGGAGTGAAGCAGCTCCATGTAGCTTTCATCTGAATACCCAGACAATGAGTGCCAGCCTCCCCCTAGAACCGAGCGATCACACAGGCTCCCTGTGCGGTGATTCAGAGCACTGGGGAGAGGCCTCAGACCCCGAACGCTCTCCCCAAGCCCCCGAGGAATGCATATTTCCCACTTGATCTCAGGGCTTTGGCTTGGAGCTTGGAAAGAATCTTCAGAAATGAAGCCATGTCTGAAAGCCAGACTGCGCACGGAGGCTCTCTCACTCTCTCCCGTGCACAGGCTCGCTCCCACGTGTGCACAGAGAGCGATCACCCACTTGCCCATGCCCACAGTCCCACTGTCTCTCACACACAGGCTGTTTCTGCCGGGTGAAAGTGCCTCCTGGGGTGTCTCTTATTGGGAGAGGCTGTGAGCCAGGGGCTCCCAGCGCTTTCTGTCCAACAGCCCCTGTGGGCATTGCTGTGGTCTCTCGTGCTGGCAAGGG
This sequence comes from Platysternon megacephalum, assembly GCA_003942145.1. Classification (NCBI taxonomy): domain Eukaryota; kingdom Metazoa; phylum Chordata; order Testudines; family Platysternidae; genus Platysternon; species Platysternon megacephalum. Next base: position 942,801 of record QXTE01000272.1, on the reverse strand, counting down.
CAGCCCCCACTCTGCCCTCAGGTGCTGGAGAGGCTGAGGTTTTCCTGTCCCTTGGCACTAGTACACAGAAGGCTCTAGGACTTAATCCTCAGCCAAGCAAAATGAGCAGCAGGCCTGGGAGTCAGCCTGATCCAGGGTGAGGCTCCGCGTGTCAGGAGGGCAGCATGGTGTCTCTGCCTCCCCATGTCAGTCGCAGGGCAGCAGAGAGGACCCTCTGTCCCACAGGCTGGGCAGGAGGGGTCTCGCTTCTCCCTATTTCAGCCAGCCCTGCAGGGGGTTGGGGCTGTGTGCGTCGTCCTGCCTAGGGGACCAGAGCCAATTGGCAATCCCACCTCCCCCCGTGAGCCGGGGACAGTGGCTGCCGTGGGGCTCGTTGCAGGGGAGACGGCAGGGCCAGGAGTTCTGCAGACTTCAGTGAAGGTGCATGTGCAGCACTTAGCCAGGTGCATTCCTCAGCAGCATCAGTGATTAGCTGCTGTAGCTGGGAGGTGGAGATGGGGCTGGATGGCCCAGCATCATCCTCCAGCCTGCACTGCCCCGGGTCTGGCCTCCCCACAGGCTCTCTCCCCTCCCGTCCCTCAGCCTGAGCTCTGAGTAAACCATCCGGCTCAGCGTGAGTGGGTGACAGTAGTGCCTGGAGACCCCCCAGGATCCAGCCTCATTGTGCTGGGTACACTCAGAGACTGCTCCTGCCCTGAAAATTGTACAGTCCAAATAGGCAAGACAGAGCCAGGGGGGAGAAAAGCAGCAGCATTCTCCACATTTTGCAGGTGGGCAACTGAGGCCCAGGGATGAAGTGACTTACCCAGGGTCACCTGCAGAGTCTGTGGCAGAGCCAGGAATTGAACCTGCATCTCCTGAGTTTGTCCGGTGCCCTATCCATAAGGCCCTTTGGCAGGTCTGTGTCAGGCTTTGACTGCAGTTCCCAAGAGCATCCTGCTGCATCCTAACTCAGCTTCCTCTTCCCTTTTGTTTCCAAGTGATCAATGAGCTGGATGGCCTGGCCAAGGGCCCGGAGCTGGAGCATCGGGCCGGGGGCCATGCCCGCCTGCTGCAGGAGAAAGCCAGGAGATCCATTGAGTTCCTGGAGGAGCGCTTTGAGAATCGCGACAACTGCATGAGGGCTCTGACTAGCCGAGGCAACGAGCTCGAGTCCATCTCCTTCCGCAGCGAAGACACCACCGGCCAGCAGGTAAAGGGAGGTGCAGCCCAAGGAGGACAGTGCTCGGAGGAAGCTTGCAGCATGGGCAGCCCCATTTCTGCAGTGGTGATGAGATGCTGAACAGAGAGAGCGCTGGAGCTGGGCAGAGCTTCCATGCATGTGGGCAGAGTGCATCCCAGGGCTGGAGGGCAGCTCTCCCTCACCCCCACCCAGGAACCCTCTGCACATCTCCAGCCGTGCTGGTGGGAGAGGAGGGCCGCTCCCCGCCACAAGCCAGATGTGCTTGGAGCTGCCCAGCCATGGGGGTCAGTGCTGCAAGGTAGAGTTCAGCAGTTCTCTTTCCTGACATGGGTCATGTCGTCCTTCCTTCCAGGGCAACAACGACGACCTGATTCTGTCCTGCTGTCTCCATTACTGCAATGACAAGGCCAAGGACTTCATGCCCACCAACAAAGGTACAAGCACAGGGTCAGGGCCACTCACAAAGACGTGAGGGCCCACACACTGTGCCCAGGCACCTGAGAAAGAGGCCTGGGCCCCACACGCCAGGCATGGACTGTGCCAGGCACCCAAGGAAGCAGAGGCTCAGGGAGTTTATCACTCTGGTCCTTTTGGCTTCCCCTCCCCTCACACGGTGCTGTGTGCACACGTCCCTCGGCACATGCCAGAACCTGGAGCCGCTGTGCTGCAGGAGCAGCCTGTACTCAGCCCTCCTGGGAGTAGCGTTCTGCTCACTGTTTAATCTGTTACCAGCAGCCTTGCGCAGGATCAGGGTGCCGTGTGCTGGTGCTGATCAAACACAGCCTCTGCTTTGGGCAGCTGGCAGTCTAAGGGCTGCTCCACACAACGTTAGGTTGGCTTAACTACATCGCTCAGGGCTAGGAAAAACGTCACTCCCTGGGCAATATAATTAAGCTGCCCTAAGCCCCAGTGTAGACACCACTGGGTTGACAGAAGAATTCTATCGCCTATCGGCGAGGTGGATTGACTGCAGTGATGGAAGAACCCTCCAGCTCCATGGTTAGTGCCTCCACACCAGCGCGGCCATTGCCTGTTTCCTCAGAAGTGGCACATGGTGCGTATCCCGGGGCTGTCTGCGCACAGCAATGCCCTCCCCTCCGTTTGCCCACTTGGCGTCTGGCGCCATGTACTAAAATCAGACAATCCTGGAGCTGTTTGCCGGGGCTGCTGGGACGGGAATTACATCAGCAGCTGCCCCAGAAATCAACGCACATTTGTCAGCGCAAATTCTTAGCAGCTTAACTTGTCAGATTCACAGAGAAACCGTCACCAAATGTTTATGCGTAAATGATGCTGAATTTTAAAATCATGTGGATTATGGTGGATGGGGCCTGACAAGCTGACAGCCTCTGGTTTGTAACAAGGAGCCACGTCGCCAGGCTGAGAACAGAGGATGTTTATTGTTACACATTTCTCAGTGTCCGCACAAAACCTCCTGATCCTGCTGCCAACAGATCCCTGACCCCCCCCCCCCTAACACATCAGGTCCCAGGACGCCCTCCTATGAGCCTGCCCCTTACAACACAGCAGGTCCCTAGACACCCTCCCTTGGGCCTGCCCCTCCCAGTGCAGCAGATCCTGGGCCCATGGTGGGCTTCCATGGACTCTTTTTTTTCCATTCAAGCCCTGATTTGGAGGCACTGTTTCCGGTGCTCATAGGAGCAGCGCTCTGGTCACAGGATCCAGCTGCTTACATACACCCTGTTCACTTCCCCTGCTCCACTGTCATGTAAGCAGAGCTCCCACAGCCCCAGCCCAGCGTGATGTGTGCAGGGCAGCTCATCCGTCTAGTGGGCGAGACCATTTCAGTTATTTCCCAGGGCTCAGCTCTTTCTGTCTAGCCCAGCAAAGCCCTAATGTTTGTGGCCCTTCAAAGGCAAAATGGCTCTCAGAATAAGGTTTGGTTTTAAAGACCTTACGATGAGCACCAGCGTCCTGCTGGAACGTACGTCAAAGGCTGTATTCCTGCCCCTCAAATGTGCTGCCTGCTCTGTGCTTTCTGCTTTACACAACCCCAGCCTGGGGCGTAGCAGGGTCCTCTCCAGGGTTGGTGTGGGATGGACGGACATGCTGGGGATACATACAGGGGCCAGATCTAATCTGTGATAGGGGCACGGCATGCCTGCTGTGCCATGCCCTAGGGCTGTCTGACTGGCTTCAGGGGTCAGTATGCAGAAGTCATGAGGCTCCATCAGAAATGATCTGCTCCTGAGCCGGACAGCTGAGCCACACCCCACAGGTGCCAGGAGGGGTCATGCCCTGTCCAGGGCACCTGCAAGGCATGGGGACACCTTGCTGTTTGCCTTCAGTACATAATGCGTCATACCCCAGGTAGAATATCCTCCCCAAATACCAAAGAGCACCGCTGGGACTGTGCCCTGGGCAGAGCATGTGTCTGCAGCTGGTGGGGTTTGAGGACGGGGAGGTTGGGCCAGGCATAGGGGCAGCATGAAGGAAGGGAACCAAGTTGAATGGGAGAAGCAGCCCAAGCGGGAAGAAGCAAAGAGCAGGCCGGAGAAGCTGAGGGCAGCATTAGGTGGAGCAGAGCCGGGTGGCTGCACGGCCAACGTGTGCTGACAGCAGAGTTCAGGTGGCTGGCAGGGGCTGGTTAGCTCCCCCCTCAGGACAAGAGCTACCCCTAAGCACATGTCCTCTCTGGTTATTGTTTCAGATGATCCAATCCGTCTGCTCAGAGAGGTGGTGCTGCTCACGGACGATCGGAACCTGCGTGTCAAGGCGCTGACCCGGAACGTGCCCGTGCGAGACATTCCCACCTTCTTGAAGTGGGCCCAGGAGGGCTGAGCGGGTGTGACTGAGGAGATGTCCCCGCGTGAGTGACGCAGCGTGTTGCTGGTGGGAGAATGGCTTTCAAGGCAGCCCTGCACCACCACCACTGCCTCCCGACCCACCAATGAACAATAAACACCACGTCTGCAAACCCAGCCCCGAATGGCCATGCTGCAAAGGGAAGGTCACTGCTGTGGATGGGTCGTGCGGAGGCTAGGACTCTGCGGGTCTTTGGGAAGAGCAGGAGGGCACTGGTCCCTGGGGGAAGCTTTGGGCTAGCCCCATTGCCAGTCTCAGCCTCTTGCTTGTCAGCATCCTTGATTGGCGAGAGCTCCCATTGGAGGTCAGCGTTCTCCTTGGAGTTGTGCTCTGAGCCAGCCAGAGGAATGGGAGCCTCCTGTCTGTTAACTGGCTACGGAAAGCGGGAGGGACCTGGCATTGTGGCAATTCCTGCTGGCGGTTTCCAGAGGGGCTTGTGTTCCTGCTGGAGCCCTGGCTTCGCCCCCTGAGACACTGTGAACATGGAGGTCAGGGTCTGTCCTGCTCTCTCTGGCCATTTCGCTCACACCTTGGCTGTTCCTCTCTGCCTGTCTCGATTCCTTCAGCTGTCCACTTTGCTGGCAGCTCATTGGAGCCCTAGTTGTGTCCCATGGGAGTAGGACTGCGGCAGCCCCGTCACTTCCCAACACTGGAGTCTGGCTGGAAAGAAACGTATATTTGGCTCCTTTTCCCCTTTTGAAGATGCTCTGGTCCCCTCTCCAGCACGGGGGCAGCAGGTCCTGCTCTGAGAGTGTCACCTCAAGCTTTAGGGTAGTCTATTGCTCAGGATCCATTGCTGCTAAGGAAAAGCATTAAATACCCAAGCTGCATTGTTCCTTGATTGCTTCTGTCACTCTGCCCCACACATCCTCTGCCCCATATAACTCCTGAGCCCCCTGCTCTGCTCCTCTGCCCCCCACACCCTCTGCTCCTCTGCCCCATATACCTCCTGAGCCCCCTGTTCTGCTCCCCTGCCCCACACACCCTCTGCCCCATATACCTCCCGAGCCCCCTGCCCAGCTCCTCTGCCCCACACACCCTCTGCCCCATATACCTCCTGAGCCCCCTGCTCTGCTCCCATGCCCCACACACCCTCTGCCCCATATACCTCCCGAGCCCCCTGCTCGGCTCCTCTGCCCCACACACTCTCTGCTCCATATACCTCCTGAGCCCCCTGCTCTGCTCCCCTGCCCCACACACCCTCTGCTCTGCTGCCCCATATACCTCCCGAGCCCCCTGCTCTGCTCCCCTGCCCCACACACCCTCTGCTCCGCTGCCCCATATACCTCCCGAGCCCACTGCTCTGCTCCCCTGCCCCACACCCCCTCTGCTCCTCCGCCCCATATACCTCCTGAGCCGCCTCCTCTGCTCCCCTGCCCCACACCCCCTCGGCCCCATATACCTCCTGAGCCTCCTGCTCTGCTCCTCTGCCCCACACCCCCTCTGCTCCTCCACCCCATATACCTCCTGAGCCTCCTCCTCTGCTCCCCTGCCCCACACCCCCCTGCTCCTCCGCCCCATATACCTCCCGAGCCTCCTCCTCTGCTCCCCTTCCCCACACACCCACCTCCCCACATCGCCCCTGAGCCCCCTGCTCTGCTCCTCTGCCCCACTCCCCCTCTCCTCCTCCGCCCCATATACCTCCTGAGTCTCCTGATCTGCTCCCCTGCCCCACACACCCTCTGCCCCATATACCTCCTGAGCCTCCTGCTCTGCTCCTCTGCCCCACACCCCCTCTGCTTCTCCGCCCCATATACCTCCTGAGCCGCCTCCTCTGCTCCCCTGCCCCACACACCCTCTGCCCCATATACCTCCTGAGCCCCCTGCTCTGCTCCCCCATACCAGATGCACACCCTTAGATCCTGCCCCACACACTCCCTGCCTCTTGTCATGCTTGTAACCTGCTCTTAAGGTTTTGACATTACAATAAAACTCTCCATTGAGTCACCCTGAGCTCATGACAGGCCATGCTTTGGGGTCCCGAGGGAGCTCTCAGGTGCTCACTTTCCCAGGGGCTGTCATTCGGGGCCAGAGGGACCCAGGAGAAGGTGAATTATTCCTGTGGCCAGAAGGCAGAAGCAGCTGGGCTGGGCAACAGTTAACAAGGCCCTGACACTGACCTGCCAATGGTTGCTGCTTGAGCAGCTTTGCGAGACCTAGTTGCCCCTTCAGCATGGATGGGGAGCCCTTGAGCTGACCCCATTGCCCCGTCATCTGCCTCATTGAGCCTTGTCAGGCAGCATCCTCTCCAGAGAGGACAGGGTCCCACGGCGCCGGGCATTGGTGCAGCTGGGCAAGTGCAGCTGTGGCTGAGCTCTGTCTCCTCCACAGAGCCAGGCCCTCCTAGTCTGAGACAGAGCCCTAGTGGGGCATCCCAGGGGCAGAGGCTGAGGGAGCTGTAGTCACCTCCAAGCTCCTGCAGCTAGGCCAGGCCTCTGCAGAACAGCCCAGGGAGCTGTGGCCAGGCAGGTACCCAGCACCTTCAGGAAGGCGCAATGTTGCCCTCTCTAGGGACTTAGCTGTACTCCCAGGCCTTCCCCATGCAGGGCCAGCATCTCTCAGGAGCCCAGGGTGCGAAGGGCCCTGTGGGGGAGTGGATGGAGGCTGGAGAGGGAGGCAGCAGGACCGAAGCCAGTGAGGCTAGCGGGTGGAACAAGGATGCAGTGCTGCCCCTGGCTGCTCAGCCCCAGGGGCGGTGGGGAGGGGACAGTGCTCTCTCTGGCCTCCCTCAGGAGAGAGGGGGGCGGCTGCTCACTGGCAGACGGTGGGTTTCTCTCGCCACCAGCAGCTCATCCACCCCTCCCCCAGGGGCTGCCTCACCTGGGACCTTGGCGTGGGGCAGGGCTGAGCCCCCAGATTACAGATGCCAGGGCAGCCCGAGTCCTGCGTGCTCACCAAGCAGTGCTAGCCAGGTGCTTTGCCAGCCTCACTGCAGCCCCTGACTTCCTGTCACAGCTCGCTCCGGGGGTGGCTAGGTGACGAGCCCATGGACCGAGGTTGGGGCTGACACACACAGGCAGGAAGGCCGGTACTGTCCCCATAACATGCCTGCTGGGGCGCTAAAGGAACGCAAGCTGGAGCCGCTGCCGCCGGCTACTGGACACCCAACCCAGGACCTTAGGACTCAACTGTGCCAAGGGGGCCTGCTGGTGTGATCTGTGCAAGGAGCTGGGGCAGGCGATGTTCGCCCGTTGACTTTTCCCCATACCGTGCTGTGTTTGAAACGTTTGTTCTGACAAACTCGCCATTGAGCGGCCGCGGCGTCAGGAGAGAGCTGGCCAGTGAAAGGGACAGTCAGCACCGAGCCAGACACCCAGTGTCCTCCCCTGGCACCCCGCTGATGGAAGGACTTGCCCCCACCATCTCCCCTGGACGCTGCTGGCGCCAGCTGCTGCTTCTCAGAGATGTGTCCCCTGACTGCAGGAAGTGCGCTGGGACCTGACTGTCCTGAGTGTTGGCAGCATGATCCACCGTGGACACGTGAATGAGCAGCCAGACGCAAGGACTTGTTGGGGGAAGTCTGGAGGCAGCTCCCGCCCTCATAGGCTCTGGGGTCCCGCTTCCCCCAGGACTGCTGGCTTTGCTCCATCCCTGCCCTTTGGCTCTGGGGTGACTCTCGTGTCGTTTGCTTCACCTGGTGCCCAGGAGGCTGGGCAGAGCCTGGGCCCCACCCCTTAGCTGGGGTTGTGTTGCTTTGTTAAGATGTTTTCTTAATAAGTTTTTCCAACCAAATGCTTCTCTGGGCTGCCTCATTCTGTTCTGTTCCCAGCTGGGGTGGGAATCGGGGCTCACGGGCCTGCAGCTCCAGCCCTGGGAAACGCTGCCGAGTTTGGGGGTGGAATGGAGCCGGGCCCCCCTTTCCCAGCCGGGCCAGGAGGCTCCCCAGAGAGGCCAGCAAGGGACCATGGTGCCCAGCCAGCCTGCCCCCCTGCACAGCCCAGAGCAGAGCATCTGCCCCAGCGTCCTGCAGCCTGCCCAGAATTCCTGCTGGTGCCACAGCGCTGAATAGTCCATTATCCCCCCCCTNGCTTTGTCCCTGATGGCTGCAAGGTGCAGGGCAGCCTGTGCCGGACTCCGGCCTGGGATTCCTGGCCCTGGCCAAGCCCTTCGTTGCCTGGGGAGCCCGTTCGGTGCCCAAGTTCCTGCGCAGCTGGCAAGGGGAGGCAGGGTCAGTGTCCTGAGTCTCTGCTAGCCAGAGGCACCTGAGCCGGCAGCATGGACATTTGGCACTGGGAGCAGTTGGACCCAAGCCCCCTTGGAGGAGTAGCCAGTCAGGCTAAAGGCACAGTTGGCTGGAGGCCAGGAGCAGGCACCGTGGGGTGGCCGCCTCGGCCTGGTGTGCAAAGGAGAAAAGACTAAGGCAGGGAAAAGAGCTTCACATTATCCTGCAGGCCAGACGGGGGTGGGATGGGACCCCACCCTGGGTCACCCATGGCAGGGCCCTCGGCCCAGCCCCTACGGCATTGGTGGCCCAGCCTGGACAGAGCAAGGAAGGCGCCAGGCAGGGCTCCGGGCGTGGCAGCACCTGGATCTTGTGCCCCATTAACCCAGGAGTGGGGGGAGGATCTGCCCACTCAGTGCAGCCCGGCCGGCCAGAGCTCAGTGTGCTAGGGGGCGGGGGGGGGGGGGGGCCTGCATGCAGCACCTGCCCCATTGGCCACCAGGGCAGAGACCTAAGCGCTCACCCCCTCAGGGTCATTGGCCCCTGCACTGCCCCCATCGGGCTTCAGCATAAAGCTCTCGGCCCCACCCCTGCCAGAGCCCTGCTGCCCCTTGGTGCCCAGCAAGGCAGCTGCTGCCTCTCCCTGGCAGGGCCCAGAGAGCCTCTCCCTGGCACAGCAAACCAGGGCACTGAGCGATTTTGCCTTTGTCACAAGCTCCTGGGCCAGGACTGAGCCTCCGGGGAGCAGAGGAGAGGGGGCCTCCCACCAGAGCTGTTTGGGGGACGGGAAGACGCCCTAGCGCAGGGACACAGCCCTTTGGTACAAGGAGCACAGCGCGGGGAGAGCAGCCCAGCCCAGCCCCGCTTCACTCCCCTGCCTGCATGCTCTGCAGCCTAGAGCCCCGCTCTGCTGGGCACCAGCCATGGGAGGGGGCAGCTCTCCCGCTGCAGCCTAGTAAGGGAGGGGAGCCCACCCGGGAAAGCCCAGTTGGGGTTTAACAAACTGCTCCTGTGTCCTCATGCTTCCAGACCACCTCCCAGCAGAGACCCCCAGAGAAACAGCAGCATGGTTCCCACCTGGGATCCCACAGAGTAGAGACTGTGGGTGGGGAGGGATGCATCCCAGGGGCTCAGTCTAGGGCCAGCCAGGCCCCAGATCCATGCTCCCTCCCACCAGCAACTGGGGAAGGGTGGGGGGAACTCTCTGGGGTCGGGGTCCTCAGGAATCACCCAGGGCAGGAATTCTCTTCTGAGGCAGCTGGGCCTGGCCTGGGTCAGGCAGGACACTGGGGCCATCCCTGAGCACAGCGAGGGTGGGGGGGCCGGGTCTCCTCCTACTCAGGTGGTTGCTTTGGTTTTGGCTCAGCTAGATGGGGCCCAGGAGGATCTTTGGGAGCCAGGCCCAGCTGCAGGCTCTGGGCGGGGTTTGCTGGGCCAGGGCGTAGAGATTCCTGCAGAGGCCTCAGACGATCAAACCCTTCTGCTGCTCCCGTTACACCCAGCAGGGATCCGGCGGCAGGACAAAGCTGTGCCCATGGGCAGCTCCGTCCTGAGTGGTGGCCGCAGCTGAACTTCTGCTCCTCTAAAGGAAGGCAGCGCCCAGCTGCTGGGACAAGCCTACTCTGGGTAAGATCTGTTCCTGCTGCCCACCGCCCATCCTACCACGGGTCGAGCCAGGCAGGACAGGCTCACATTCCCTGCAGCAGGCACTGACAGCCCCTCCTGGCTGTGGTGCAGCCAGTGCCCAATGGACATGACAGCCCTAGACAAGTGAGGGGCCCAGTGCTTTTGCAGCAGGCTGGGCTGCGCTCTTGAGCAAAGCCGGGGGGTCCCAGCTGAAGGCAGCTGCGAAAGCCAATTTTCATTGAGGCACAAAGCGGAGCTGTAGTTGCTTCAACAGCAAATGCCTGTGTCCCTCGCAGAGCCCTTGGCTCCTCCCGGCCTGGCGCCATTGGGAAGCTGGGCTCCAAGGGGGCCTGAGCAGAGGCAGCCTAGGACTGGGGGCAGGGGCAGGGCAGGAAGATTTAAGCAGTGGGCATAGAGCTGGGTTATTGTGCTCGTACTGGGCCCGTCTGCAGCAGGGAGGTTGGGGGGAAGATTGCCATGGCCCTCCTTGAGTCCCAGGGAGGGGAGCGACTGGCTCCTGAGGTAGGAGGCAGGTTCACATTTTCCTTGTGCTGGGAGGCACCAGCCCCTGCTGGGCACTTGGTGGCTGTGCCAGGTAAGGCAGGGGCACGGTACAGACTGCATTGTATCCGGGCCCGGCTCCTGGCAGCCCTCCAGGGAGCAGCTATGACAGGACGCAAGAGGTGATGGATGCCATGGGCCAGTAAGTGGGGTTTGATCACAGCCCCACCCCTGCGGCATCTTACTCCCAGCCCCACAGCACCACCACTCATGTGGGACCCTCAGCTAGGGGCTTGGCCTCCCCCCGCTGTCTGGCTGGTCTGGTCTGTCCCCATGAAGCGGGGGGAGGCGGAAGTTCTCCATCACTGCACATTTTCAGGGGGAAAATTTCCCACTCCCCAAATGCTACAGAGAGTCCATCTGGGGAGGGAACCGCAGGCTCTGCAGACCCGGCAGCCACGCGGCCTCCTTGGCTCTAGCTGCGGTGGGCGGCCCTGGGGGTCTTGGGCCCCCCCATTAGGTGGGCGAATAGCGCTCTATGGTCCGGTCACCATGCAGCAGTGGGCCTGGACCCAGCATCTCGGCCGCCTTCTCCTGGCTCAGCCCCAGGTGCTCGGCTGTGAACCGGGCCAGCGGGTACAGGCTCTCCAGGCCCTTGGGGTCGCTGAGGAAGTGTGAGGTGTGCGACAGCAGCTCGGCCGCTTTCTCCTGCTTGAGGCCCAGCTGGTCGGCCGTGAGCCGCGCCATGGCAAAGACGCTCTCAGGGAAGTCCAGCTTGGACTTGCCGTCGGGCCCGGCCACGTGCATCTTCATGTGGCTGATGAGGTTGCGCTGCTGGGCGAACTTGCCGCCGCACACCTGGCACTCGTAGGGCTTCTCGCCCGAGTGGATGCGCATGTGCTCGGTGAGCCGGTACTGCCGGGTGAAGCGCATGCCGCAGGCGTCGCAGGCGAAGGGCTTGAGGCCCAGGTGGCTGCGCATGTGCCGCGTCATGGTGCCGCGCTGCGTGAACTTCTTGCCGCAGATGGTGCAGGGGTAGGGCCGCGTGAGCCAGTGCGTCTTCTCGTGCTGCCGCAGCGTGGCCGGGTCCTTGTAGGCCTTGTCGCAGGAGGAGCAGCGGTAGGGCCGGATGATGTCGCCCAGGCTCTGGCCACCTTTGTCCAGGAAGGAGCCGGCCTGCTCCGAGGCCGCCTTGTGGTACAGCTCCTCCTCGGTGTGGGCCTCCACGTGGGCGTTGAGCTGCTCCGAGCTGGGGAAGCCCTTGCCGCAGGGGATGCACACGTACAGGTTGTCCCCCAGGCTCTCGGGCTCGTAGGCCAGGTGGCTGCAGTAGGGGCCCAGGGTGCCCCCGGGGGATGGGCCCTCGCTGCTGCCCGTGTCCTCGCTGGTGCTGTTGTCGTTCTCCAGCTCGTTGCTCTCGATGCTGGGGTAGCGGGACTGGGGGGGCGACTCGGCCTTCTCCTCCCGCTCCGGCTCTTTCTCCGCCTCACACTCCTCCAGGTAGCTGCTCGGGGGCTCGTGCTTCATCCAGCGGTACAGGAAGTCGCGGCCTTCGGCCCGGGCAAGGGGCTCGGCACAGGGCGGGCTGCCCCGGAAGCGCTCCGCAGGGTGGATCACGCCTTCGCCCACCTGGGGTGGGTCTTTGTAGGCGGAGCTGTGGTTGGCCAGCAGGGAAGCGCTGCCCGGGGGGCTGTCATGCCCGGGGGGCAGCAAGGGCTCCCTGCTGTCCCCCGGGTGGAGTCTGTCTGTGGGCAGCAGCTGGGAGGAAGGGCTGGTGGGGCTCTTTTTGGAGAGGTCCAGGCCGCAGGGCGGGGAGCAGTGCCTCTCGGGCGGGCACAGCCCAGGCTGGTGCAGGCCGGTGCCCTGGGAGGCAGAGGCATAGAGCTCCCCGCACTGGGTGCTGAGGGGCTCGCCAGGCTGCATGTCCACAGGCCGGGGGGCAGCCGAGTAGCAGGTCTGGATGACGGGGGTGGCGGCCCGCAGCCCCCTGGCCATCTTGCCGTAGGGGCTGTAGCCGCCTCGCAGGTGGCAGTACTTGCCCGTCCGCTTCAGCTTCTTCTTGCACAGAGCCACCAGGGCCGGCACCTGCAGGTAGCTGGCGGCTGCCAGCACCGCGCCCAGGCCCTGCTCGCCCGGCTCGCACTCGCCCAGGCGGCCCGTGTAGATGAAGTCCAGCACCAGGCGGAAGACGCCCGGGCTCACCATCTCGTGGTCCAGGTTGAGCAGGTTGTCGTGCACCACCAGCGACTTCAGGTAGACGCTGCTGGCTGCCAGGATGTTCTTGTGCGCGCGGAACAGCGCGTTCTGCACCACGATGATCACGTCGCAGAGGAAGCCCTTGGCCCGCTGCGTGTTGAGCTGCAGGAGCAGCTGTCGGGAGTGGCTCGGCATCTCCATGGCCTCCAGCATGGGGCTCCCCCGGCCACCTGCAAGAGACACACGGTGAGGGGCGCCAGGCTGGCGGCCGGCCCGGCCCAGCGCGCGGCCTAATTTAGGCAAAACATCCCCGCCCCGCTGCCCGCTGCGCAAGGGCCTTGGAATGCAGCGGCGGGCGCTGCCCGGGGAGGGAGCCGCCCCCCGGCGCGCAGGCCACAGCCCCCCGGGGGAGCCCCCAGCCTGGGCAGCGGGGACCTCGGGCCGCCGGCCCCACACGCGCCTGCCCCAAGGGCCCAGCGAGGCGGCAGGAGGCCGGCTCCCAGCGCCAGGACCTGCGCCGACTCGGCGGCCGCCCCTGCTAGCGCCCGGCCTGGCTGCGCCCTTCGCGACTCCCCGCCGGCTGCTGGGCTGGGGGGTCTCGGCTGCGGCTGGGAGCCGAGGCGAAGCCGGGGCAGTTGCGCTCTCGGAGCTGCGACACTTAGACGGGGCGAGGGCGCCGCGCCGCCCGCCGCAGCGGGCAGGGGAAGCCCCAGCCCCGGGATGCGGAGCTGCCAGGGCCCAGCCGCTACCTGGGGCGGAGAGGGCGAGTCCTGCCGGGGAGCCGGGGCTGCGCCGCCTCCTCTGCGCACTGGCTGCTGCGCTGCCTTGTGCCACCCCTTATATCGGGGCTTCTCTGCGCGGCCGGGCGGGGGAGGGGGCAAAGCCCCCGCCGGCGCTGGGAGAAGGTGACATCACTCGCTCCGCTTCCAGCGCCGCCTGCGAGCCCCAGCCCCACCTGAGCGGGGGGCGGAGGGGCCAGGCCACCTGCCGCTCCCCGGCCGGGCCACCTCTGCCTCCATCCTGCCGCTGACCTGCAGCTCCGCCCGCTGCTGCCTGCGGCCGCCGGCCCCTCCCCAGCGCCCGCAGCCCCGCTTCGCTTCTGATCCCAAACTCCACGAGCGGGGCCCGGGCTCCAGGGCCAGCCCCGGGGGCCAGGGGTGCTTGAGGGGCCGGAGCCCCTCGCCTTCCGGCCCTGCTTTCTCCTGCCTCCCTGGCGCGCCCTAATTCTAGCGGCCGGCGGCGGTTTTCGCACCAGGGGGCCCCAAAACCAGCGAAGGAGCCGGGCCGGGCTTCCCCGACTCGCCCCAGCCCGGGCTGGCTTGC